>JACYFF010031959.1:5684763-5749081 GCA_017589665.1 Selenicereus undatus
CACCCAGACTATTATTCTACATCCAAAGATAGTCCCCATGCCTGATAAGTCGACATTCTTATAGCATTTAGTTTAATTTGTTTTGCATGAGTAATGAATTAATGTTGTGTTAAACTTAACAGGGGACTTGCTTCCGGTTGGAGAGCCAGCACTAATGATGTCGCCCCAAGCGGAGCCACCGGGTCTAGTGAAACCGGCATTGGTACAGCAAAGAGATCAGAAGTACAACATATCGAGTGAGAGGCTATCGGATGTGAGGGTGCACATGGCCGGGCCAACTTTCATCAACCCCAATGCGGATCACTGGAAGACGCATGGCAAGGGTTTCGCCATCGATGTGGTCACTACTGAGATGAAGAAAATGGCCCCCTTCCCATAATAAAAGAACCATGCGTTATATGTGTATACTCCACTGCCATAAGAAAGCTAGGCAAGGCTTTTCAAAACTGTATGTGTTGTAGTATATATGATAAAAATATAGCCCCCGCCCCCCTCTCCATTTCCCTGTTAGGCCTTTACAGTAAATAAAGTTAATAGTATTTTGCTTGCTCTTATAAGTCAAGAGATTTAGGATGAGGGTTTGGGTTTTCACTTCCATTTGGTTTTATATATATACTTTCTATCATCTTCGTGATGTAATCTGAATGACCAGAAAACGAAAGGAATAACAAGTGAAACAGTTTTTGATATGATCAGCTTCGGTCAATTGTGTATAAACTATGCTCTTTTGATACTAGAATTTGGTTTAATTGCTTAGTTTACTTTGTTTTTGCATAGAACCTGTGTCCTTTAACCGTGTGAGAACAGGGGCTGGAGCCAAGCGTTGTTGACGAAAGAGCTTAGTTTGGGCGAGAGAAAGTTGTCCCACAAGAGCTCAGTTTGGGTGAGAAAAAGTTGTCCCAGAGTCAATTTATGTTATGGACCTTTGACTGCAATATTCAATAAGAGCTTTTTCTTTTTTGAAATTTCTAAGCTCAAATGGGTCAAGAGAGTAGCATCATATGATTATAATACAATGAGAAAAGTGTGATTATAATACAATGAGAAAATGAGAAATATGTGATTATATATGATTATAATACAATGAGAAAGGTGTGATTATAATACAATGAGAAAATGAGAAATGTGTGATTATATATGATTATAATACAATGAGAAATGTGTGATTATAATACAGTGAGAAAGGTGTGATTATAATACAATGAGAACGGGATAATTAAATTTAAGGGCTGAGACCTAATATGTTTATATCTTAGCCTTAATTAACCTCTAGATGTTAGAATTTAGAATCTATTTTTAAACTTTCAGATTTAAGGGCTGAGACCTAATATGTTTATATCTTAACCTTAATTAACCTCTAGATGTTAGAATTTAGAATCTATTTTTAAACTTTCAATCATCGATTTAAATATTTGGTTCAATTGATTTTCGGACGTTAAGTTATATATTTCATTGGCACATACCGCACATTGAGTAAGAAAGTTAATAGTGAGCTTGTTACCATGCATGATCCATCTAATAATAACTTCTCTTTTTATTAAAAAAACAAGGTTTTGGTTGAGGTCAGAATAAAACGAGGGTGAATCGCACAAAACTGGCTACTTTAAGCAAAGACCAAGCACACAGCCCATAACAATCTGCCACGTGTCCATAAAACTAATGAGCAAGAGCAACTAATCAAGTAATGAGCTATACACCTCCTCTCCCAAACTAATAACTCAAAGGGAAGAAAACCCCTCGTACCAGCAAACACCAAGACGCACATGCAAACACAAGCAGAGAGAACGATGGCGTCGAGCGATGGAACGCCGGGGCCGATGCCAAGCAAAGAAGACGGGACGACGCCGGGGAAGGAGATGACAGTGGGGCAGCATATGCTCGACAAAGGAGCCCTCATGCTTCAGTCCTTCAAGCCCATCAACAAGTTTAACTACCATCTTTGCACCTTTGCACTTTATAGCCATGACTTGTCTCGCCAGATTCAGACCCACCACTTCATGTCTCGGCTCAACCAGGACTTTTGCCAGTGCGCCGTTTATGATTCTGATAGTCCCTCCGCTCGCCTTATCGGTTCGTATCATCTACCTAATGTACTTGTCTTAAAATTCGGGCTCCATCATCTCGTCTATTTTATAACTACTGAATGATTGTTTCACGTAATTGTCACACTGAGCAGGAGTTGAGTACATAATATCGGACAAAACGTTTCAAACTCTGCCACCAGATGAGCAAAAGCTATGGCATTCTCATGGTTATGAGGTAATTATTGCATTTTAATTCCTTTAATTTAGAGAATTGAACTTCAGGCGCGATCAAATAATCCAAAATGACACCCTAAGGTCAACTCTATCTACAAAGACTTATGATATGCGTAATTGATTAATCCATATGGGTATATTCTTGTGCTTATTTTAAGTACCTAAAGGGTTGTGGAATTAATTACACAACTGATAATCTACAGATCAAATCCGGGCTCCTGATCAACCCACGGGTTCCTGAAGTAATGGAAAAGCAAGAGCTCCAGATCCTGGCTAAGACTTATGGCAAGTTCTGGTGTACATGGCAAGTTGACAGAGGTAAATGAATTTAATTCAAAGTCAATTTTAACAATTTGGGTTATTGCATCACTAATTATGGGGATTGATGAAGGTGATAAGCTACCATTGGGGGCGCCTGCGCTAATGGTGTCGCCTCAGTCGGAGAGCACGGTGAGCATGGAGATGGTGAAGAAGAGGGATGACAAGTACGAGATCTCAAGTGAGAATCTAATAGCTTCAAGAAGTGATATCAATACACCAGATACTTTGGCGTCTTATGCAGACTATTGGAAGCAAAGTGGCAAAGGCTTTGCTATTGATATACACACAACCCAGATGAAAACAACTGCTCCTTTCCCTTGAATTTTTTTGACAATTGAATTGCTGCAACTTTACCAATCAAAAATTGAAGCCAAAGGGTGCATAGGATTCGGTCTTTTGCTGATTATTGGTTGTAATGAAAACACGTAGTTGTTTTGGCATTGTTTAAGTCGTTACTATACTGTATTAAGATGAGTTTATTTCCATCCATTGAAGTTCTCTGTTCCGATGAAAATCCAAGCTAATTGTGTCAAATGTCATTGAAATTCTTGAAATGACTACAATGTCCATATATCCGACAGTTTCTGCTTTTTTAACCTTCAATGTAGCAGATACAAACAGTAAGACCCTGTTCTATTTCGCATTTTTTAGGATTTAGTTAAGAGCTTACATCTGTTCTTACATCTTCTTACATCTCTTTACATCTTGTTAAGTCTTTCATACATCTTATAGATTTTCTATAACATTCATTTATTTTAGTTACATGAATATGTATATTTTTTAATGATACTATCAATATACAAAATTTATAAATATCTTATGAACACAACATTTACATAAACATAAAAACATAATATAATGACATAAATTATATTTGAGTTTCGACATAAAACATATATTATTATAGATGACCATACATTTATTTATATCAAACATTATTTACTTAAAATATAAATTTATTTGAAGAGTTGTATTCAATTTTGTCAAAAAAAAATTATTTTTTTTTGTTATACTTTGCTTATTCGATCAAACTAATGTTCATATAAAAAATCATCTTAAGTGGACGAAATTTTATTCACCAAATTTATGGGGATTAATCTATTTTATTGTTGTGTAATTAACTTAATTAATTATTTATTTTCAATAAGTATATTATTTTAATATTATTATTTTTCATCCAAAATGTTCATTATAAAACAAATTATACTATACAACTCTTCTACAATTCAACAATTCCTTATATTTATCCTTAAAACTCCTTACAGTTTCTTACAACTCCTTACGACTTCTTACATCTTCTTACAACTCTTTACAGCTCCTTGCAACTCCTTACAACTTCTTATAACTCCTTATATCTCCTTATATCTATCTATCTATCTAAAATGCGAAATAGAACAAGCCCTAATTTGATCAATTGAACTGCATCTAAAACCTCGTCAAATCAAATGAAAATACTACATCAATTCTGTCCTACTGAGATTGACTAATCCTACCTGACCACTCCGACTTAAATCTAACATCAATCACTAAGGTTTTTTTATTTTTTGTTTATAACTTATCAGAAGTGTTTATTACTACTTATTGTCGAAAGTTTCTGTCCATGAGGTTTTAATTTAGTGGTTAAAAGTGAGACCTTGGATACATGAGGTACAAGATTTAATTTTCTTCCATTATTGCATTGTATTGTATTATATTGTTTTCATACCCGAAAAAATTGCTGAAAATGACTGTTTTGTGGCTCATTCGCACCAAAAAGAATTGGTAAAAATTACCGAAAGTTGAATATATTATATGTAATGGATGACATTGAATAATGCTAAAAGTTGATATAACTACTTATGTTAAGTACAAAAGAACATAACATTGATGACAAATACTTATTATAAGGTAAAAAGAACGTGATCACAGCTCTAGGCCTCTAACTTCATCACAGAATAGATCTCTCAAATAAGTTGTCTTGCAAAAATGAAATAATTTCGAAGAAATATTTAAATTACTTTTGATTTTACATTAAATTAATCTAAGTGACAAGTTAAAATTAAGTCAGTATTTAGTTCTTTAAATCTCGACTAATAGATTATGCACCAATTTTGCAATATACCCTTAAAGGGTAAACCTCTGTAATTTGTCCGAATTTATGAGTTATAATCCGCACCTCCAAAAAATTAAAAGGACCCAAAGAATTTTTTGGTCCTTAGGCCTTTGCCAGCGCTCAAACATCATTTCTATTGAGTATGCGTAGATAGACTCAGCGAGGGACACAGAGGGAGACAGAGAAGGTGGCGATGGCGACCCATGTGTATTCGGTGTGGGGGCTTCCACCGGAGGACGTAAGGACGAGGGCCAAGAAAGTGATGGATACCCTCCGATTAGAATTCGGTGGGCCAGAGTTCGATCCCCACGTTACCGTCGTCGGCGCAATCAGATTGCCGCCAGCAGATGCTCTTGATAAGTTTAAATCAGCTTGCAAGGGAGTCAAGGCGTACGCTGCCCATGGTAAGGGCATCTCCACCGGAACTTTCTTCTACCAGTGCGTTTTCCTCCTCCTTGAACCCACCCCCGAGGTACAGTACTATACTCTCCAATTTCATGCTCCAATCATCATATGAATTCTGACATCATTTTGTCCATCTGGGTAGAAGTATGATTTACTTTGCAAATTTGAAACAAATGTCTGAAATTCCCTTTTTTTTGGGGGGGGGGGGATTGATCAGGGTAAGCTGTTAAGGGAGAAAAGACTCATTTTTTTTTTCCTGAAAAAATTGATGCATGATAGGTATAAACCGTATAATTTGAATCCATGTCTCTTGTAATAGCTCATAGAGGAGTTGGATTTGAACCAATTTTGTCATAGCAATTATGAGAACTTTTACTAGTTACATTGGTTGAAAGTGGAGGCTCATATATGCTTTATGATGTGACTACCCCACCGGGCGAAATACATGTAGGTTGTTTTCTCTTGTAGGGACCTTTGTGTAGGTTAATGGCCATGGCCCATAGGTAGCAACAGTTTGCCAAGTAGTGATTACTGTTGTAAAGCACATATGTATCCAATTTGTTACTGTTCAGCTGAAAGAAAGTTGTTTGAGGAAAGCAACTTTTTTTGGCTTGTTTTTTTGTTTTTTTTTGTGGGGGGGGGGGGGGGGGGGGAGAGGTAGTCCCGAGTAGAGGCCGCAAGAGACTTTGCCAGCAGAACTAGCCAATACCCATGAAGGTAGAGTTTTACACTTCAAAGTTTCTAAGCAGCTGTTGAAGATCACAAATGCATTCATGCATTATTAGTAATTCTCCCAGTAAAGTAGGATAAACTCTGCAGTCTGCCAGGCACAGAGGGTAATTAGATCTGATGGTATAGAAGAGAGGTACTTGAAGATGCTGAACGAATGTGTTGTTATTTGTATGTATATTGCTCTTTTGAGTTGTGCCTACTTTTTTTATGCTTCTCTAAGCCATGTATTTAGTAGTTTATGTCAAACCGGAGAGCTTTTCCGTTTTCTCGCTTCTGGCGGAAGCTGTTTTGTCTTCAGACTTATTTCCTTTTGGTTCAGTATCACTTATCTTTATTCATTGGCCCGGCCCCGGGGGGCTTTACAGTAGACTCATGTATGTGACTTCTTTTCTGTTCTTACTTCTCAGCATATCTTGTCTTCTTTCTGCTGCATCTTCTTATGATCTCTTTATGGAATTGTTGTCATACACCTCTTTTTCCTCTTAAATTTTTAATTTTTTGGTTGTGAACATCGTCTGTAACCTGTTTGGATCCGTGGTACTGCATTTGTTTTTTCTTTTGGACCGAGTAACTGAATCATGGTATATGCACTTGTACAGGTTGTTGGAACTAGTGATCACTGCTGTGGCCATGTTGGTTACAACCGCACCTCACGTAAGTTTAATGTGCTACTGTAGTACTGTTTGTCCCAAATGGAACTAAATGGTAAAATTTTATGTTGTGAGGAAGTAGTTTTATGTCTTCACTTTATATTGCCTTGACTTGGTACAAGTGTCTGACATGTGGACGCATATAAATTTTGCATCGACCATAAACGTCCAAGTTTGATTGTGGTCCCAAATGGGTATATTTAAAAAACAAAGAGTGTGACAACACGAGCTTTGACTACATACTGACTGGAAGTGGGTGAGTATCTTGCATGAAAGTTGTTGCCGAAGGGCATCTGCCACACAGTGGCCAATAGAATTTAAGTTATGTCGTCCCCGTTCTGTTTAGTTGGGTACAGTTAAGGCAATAAAAAAGAGCTGGTTGTTGCATTCTATTAATTTGTTAATGTAATCTTCGTTGATGACCTCATTGATTCGAAGTTCATTGAATATTGAAGCCTGAATTAGTTGTCTGTAATGGTCTATACAATGATTATGTTCGCCTTAACTCTAGTTCAAACCCTTTACCTGGAGTCCTTCGGTTTTGTGAGATAAGACAATTGTAATCCCTTAACACTAAACACAAGAGGTCCAATTAGAAACATGGCTTAAAATGGTTGTTTTCTTTTCTTTGCTCTTCTTGTTTTGATAATACAACATGACAATAACTAGTAGTGTGGATTTTGTTTAAAACATGTCTAGAGAGATTTAGGTCTAAGCAAGCTTCCCTCTACAAGCTGAGGGGCTATTTTCGAAACACCCTTCAAAAGCTTTGAGAATATAGTCCCTGCATAATATTAACAATTGTCTCAAATAATTTTGTAGCTTACATGCCACACATGAGCCTCCTCTACGCAGACTTGACAGAAGAAGAGAAAAAGAAAGCTTGTGAGAGAGCCATTGCCCTAGGTGAAGGCCTTGGCAACTTGAGCTTCACAATAAATAGCTTGGCACTTTACAAAACCGATACTGAAGATAAGACTCTCAAATCTTGGGAAAAGGTTGCTGAATGTGACCTCGAAGCACCTTAGATTCTGATGTCTGCTTCAGCAGCGTCCAAGAAAACCTTCTTTTGTGTTGTTGCCTGTTGATGCTTGTTTCCTTTCCATTACTAGTAGCGCCCAGACTATCACTTGAGATTCCACCTTATCTAAGACTTTTGCGACTTATTAGAAATACATTTATGCAAACAAGCTAAGTTTGTTTTCAGATTTAGTCTTTCATTTGCTCTGAAAACAAGACTGTGCGTCCTGTAGTTTTCATTCAAATGGTTACATAAGAGTGCAGGCCTATTTTGATAATTGATTTTTGTCTCTCAACATCTTGTACTCCATGGATCCCCCCTAATTCGAAGGTGTCTGTGGATTATACTGATTACCTTAGAATTATCTCATACGTTGACTTAGAGGTTGTAGCTATGTCAGCCAGTAGGATCGACTCTACTCTCAATCAAATTTGGGTTGGTAGGGTGATCCAAAATTGTGAAGTGGGTGTTGAAGGAAATGTGAAAGGAAGTATTGCTTGTACTGTTGGCAGCCTCCTTTTGAATGATTTTTAGGGAGGGATGTATTGTTACGATATAGTAGGTTTTTACTCGGGAGCATAGATGAGGTGGTTAGATGCTTTATTTTGTATTGATGATGTGGAGTGTTAACCAGATAGTGCGTCTTTGTTTTATGTCTTATTTACAAACCAATGAATGATTAAAGAAGAGTTTGCTGAAATCATGAGTGACGACTTGAATGAAGAGCACTTCCTCGTATTATTGGGCAAAGGACACTTCGTTGGGAGTTGGGACCCGCAGCCCACAAGTCTACATTGTCAACCACTCAAAGCATGCATATTTCTCTTTTTCCATGTCGCGGTACCCTTGACTACTTTTCACTTATGTTCTCTTTAGAAATTTGACGTCATGTTAGCATGGTACCTTCAATCTATTTTCCTTCAAATATTGATAAAGGGACAATTTTTCCAAAAGAGTTTTGTTTCATGATGCTGATTCCAACCATTATGGGAAATCGGGAACAATAATACAAACAAGGAAAAACAAAAATAAAAGAATTTGTCTTATTTCTTTTCAATGTTAAAAGAGTATATCTTATAATCCACTGTTTCACCATGAAATAGCAAAAATATATTAAATAATTTTATGAATTTTTGCAAAACTTATATATATAGTTTTGATATGATATGATTCAATTGTTTTATTTTAGTAATCCCATAAATTAAATGAGTCAATATAATTCAAGATATTTTTTATTGATTACAAATACCCAAACACACATGATCTGGCAGTGCTCTCAATTTAGTAGATTTAGTGTGCTGATTTAAGAGCATGCGGTCTTAGTCTTTTAAAAATAACTGATGTATCATTCAAAAAATGTTACGAATTATAATGTGATTTATTATATTTTTATTAGGTTCTCAAAAGTTGAAACAAATGCTAGAAAATAAATAACTCTTTTATAATCTAGTGCTTAGACTTTTTGTTAGCTTGACTGTTTAGTTCATACGTTTATATTATCCAACCGACCCCAAAAAAGGAAAAAAAAAAACTCATGTCACTCATTTCAAAATTAAGGAATATTCAAATGAGAAAAATTCTCACTGGAGTGGGTCGTCGGGCGCGCCAACAAGTTGTCTTGTACTCCGGGGCATTAGCGCACGTTAGCCACAGTTCTCCTAACCTGCGCTGGCATCGCTCCTTTTGACGCGCTTGTGCTTCCTTGTCACCACGCGCTCATTCATATTTAAACTTTCAGCGTTCGTGCGACTCACCGTCGAGTTGCCTACTCTGCCCGTTCTCTCTCTATCTCCCCGAAAAAACTGACGCCTATAAAGCCTCCACTATCAAGCATTCTAAACTCTTTTCTCTTTCTTCTGTTCCCATAATTTTCTCCGGCGACTTTACGGATCACCGGAAATGGATTCTCCGGCGCCGATGAGGTTCACATTGGGCCGGCAATCCTCCTACGCCAGGCTCGATAAGCTAGTCTCCGACGACGTGGGCGCCGATTACGACGGTGCGGTCGTCGATCATTACCACCATCGATTAGGGTTTTTCGAGTTGACCGACGAATCTTCCGACGGCATCGTCGAGGCCGAGGAGGAGGAGGAGGATGAAGAGAGAGAAGACGAAAGTGAGATCCCGGCAAGCATAAAATTGATGTATGCGGCTAATGAGGGTAATTTGGAAGGGATCAAGGAGTTGTTGGACTCTGGCGCAAGTGTCAATTTTAGGGATATTGATAATCGCACTCCTTTACATGTCGCCGCTTGTCAGGGTTATGTCGAGGTCGTTCAGTTCTTGATTGATGTGGGCGCCGAGATTGACCCCAAAGATCGTTGGGGTAGCACGGTAATGATTTATAGATCTCTCTTTGAAGCTTTGAATTTTGTGTTTTCAGTTTGGTGCTGAAGCCGGATTTTGTTTGATTCAGTATTGAGCTGGAGAACAATTTGGTGCTTGAATTTAGTGGTTTTGTACCTAGGTTATATACTTATATTATTGTATCTGTTCCTTCAATTGTACATTATGTTTAATGGGGAAAGTTTCCAGTGAGATTCTCGCGTCTACTTGCATTTTAAATTTTAGTGTCACCAGCTGCAGGAATGTATCCTTCATGTGGTCGGCAATCATTGGCTTGCCCGAATTGTAGGATGTTATTGGCAAATAACTCAATGTTAAGTGGTAATGGTAACATTAAATGAATGAAGGAGAATCAAGGATATAAGTGGTACCATTATATGAAATGAGAATCGAGGATATAAATGCAGACAATCCATCCCCCTCTGGCTTTTTAACTCTTTCTTCTTGAAAGTCTTGAACAAGGTTTGTATTCGCATTATTTAACTATTAGGATTGACATGGCTCAATCTGAAACTACGTGTGAGAGCGGTTAAGTTGCAACTTAATTATTAATTGGTTGCATGGGATATTATTCGCCTAAAAAGAATGTAGAATTGCTAATTAGACAGCTACTTTGAACGTCTTATGTGGGTGATTGTGTCTGTTTTTATTGGTAATATTTCTTTTGAATGGAGTTCTTTTGCCCTGTATTTATTCTATTGGCTAAATGATTTCCTTTATGGTAGCATGAGTGCTTTGTGTCAGGGAAGGGAATATTGAGCAATAATGTGTTTTGGGGAACTTAGGCGCAAAATGTGTCTTTCTTCTTATTGGTTTCTGTTCAAAAGATTTGGTCTTTTTTTCCACGTTTATTTCAATATTTTGGCTTAGGACAGAATTTTCAGATACAAACAAGTACTTGTTTGTCTAGAAACCAGGCCGAGATCTGTTGATGAATGAATGGAAATGGTGGAGACATTTCTTTTTCTCAAATCTGCGATGGAGGAACATTGATGCTATCTAACCTTCTCCATAGCTTAGTTTTGTGGTAGTCAGGTACTAAAGTAATTAGGTAGGCATTTGGTGTGTTTTTTATAGTAAGTTTATTCAACTCTATATGCTTGGGGTGTGTGTAGCTTTTAACCCGTTGAGTTGATTGTGCCCCCCTTTCTTTTTTCGGGGGGGGGGGGGGGTAAGGGTATCTTGTTCAACCCTTGACTAACAAATGTGCACCATGTATTGTGTGATTAGGCTCTCATCGTTTTGATATGCTTGTATCTGTTGAACTCAAAAAGGACAAAAGGGATTTCGTTCTCCCCTTACGTGCCATATCTAAGATCAGAAGCTGATTACCTGTTCATTATTTGCTTGTATTATGTCTTTGTGATCAGTTATAGAAATATGGAGTTGTTATCATTTGATAGAGTAGTTTAATGTGTGTTCATGTTATCAATAGATAGGGTAGCTTACTACGGTCTAATGTTCTCACATATGTTATATCTTAAGGGAAGTTCTTAATTATGACAAGATTTGTCATACTTGAATTAGTAAGCTCATGACTGAGAAGAGTTGATTACATGGGTTGCTAATTACCTACATAATATCAAGGTGAGCAATTTACAAGTTGAAAATATTATTGATAAACTAGGGTGTGTAATTGGCTAACACTGCTTGGCATTAGCTCTAACCTTTTCGATTAAGGGCGTTCTTAGTGATGAGGTTCTCTTGCTTAGTTTGTCTTAGCTCTTAGCTAACAAGGTGTTATCATATTCTTGGGTAATGAAATCCTTTCCCTGTAAAATTTAGTCTATAATGCCTTGTTTTTGCTTGTGCACAGAGTTTGAGATCATCCCAAATTTACTTTTTCGATGCGGATGGTGCATATGCTTGCCTGAAATATCTTAGGCAGTTAGGCTTTATATGTATTTGTTGAACTGTAAATGGGCCTGGCCTTTACATGCCATTTAATGATAGCTTTAGAGGTTACGTCTTTGTAACAATGTACCATTGCATGGACAGCCACTTGCAGATGCTATATATTATAAGAACCATGAGGTGGTCAAACTTCTGGAGGATCATGGAGCACAACCTCCGGTATGTCACTGAGATTAAACTATCGTTGATGGGGGGATTTCTGGTGTTTATTGTACATTGAGCTTGCTAAGTATTTTCTGATTCTTTTTTTTCTTTTCATTTCTTTCCACACATGTGGCTTGACCACTAAGATGGCTCCGATGCATGTAAAAAATGTTCGTGATGTCCCAGAATATGAGATTGACCCTCAAGAAATTGATTTTAGCAACAGCGTTAACATCAGTAAGGTATGTCATTATTTCTTTTGTGGACCTCTCTGTGAATATACTGTGTTGCTAAGTTTGTATATTATGAATCACTTGCACCTAAGACTGTCTTTGGGGTATTTGTGGGTGCATACTCCAAAGTCCAAACAGAGGGAGGAAGCAAGCCTTCCTTTTTAAGCTGGTTATTTAGATGGCCATGTGTTACTATTGCAGCTGAGATGTGACTTAAACTTTCGTTCTGACTTTTCTGGTTTGCATCTAGGGAACATTTCTTAGCGCATCATGGAGAGGGATAGAAGTTGCTGTCAAGAAGCTTGGGGATGAAGTATTCACAAATGAAGAAAAAGTGTGGGTGCTATGAGTGTTGTGTGCCATTCTTTTTATTTTCCTTCTTGTTGTCATTCCAAATGCTGTTTTTGACATGGTACTGTTATTACAGGAGGGCTTTTAGAGATGAGCTTGCTTTGCTTCAGAGAATACGCCATCCCAATGTTGTACAGTTCTTGGGTGCTGTCACTCAGAGTACACCAATGATGATTGTCACAGAATTTCTGCCCAAGGTTAGTTTCACCGGTCATGCTGCAACCATGATGAGAAGCTTCACAATGTTCTATTATCCCTTTCTTTTCCTTTTTTTTTTTTCTATTTGTTCCCTCAATTTTTTTTCATAAGGCTTTTGGTTCCAGATTAACACTCATTGTTGGACTGCTTATCCTCTTAATCATCGTCTGTATGATAATGAATTAATGCCGAGTACTTTCAGACCTCTTGTTCAGTCCTTCTTTGATTTTCTTTCTTATCTAGAAGCAAAACTTCCATGATGGTGTCAGGTACAAACTGTATCATGGGAACAGATCCATTTATCCAATTTGTCTTAAGACATGGGGACTTGGGCGTACAATTGGATACAAGTAAAGGGACACAATTGCCTTCTGTCAAGGCAGACTTTTCAGACGAACCAACGTCTTACCCAAATTTGGCCTGAAGCTGAAATGACTTGGCTTGAAATTAATGCAAACGAAACTTGGTAGAAGGATCCATTGCCTGGTCTAAGTAGTTACATCACCTGGGGTCGGACATTGACCGAAAGGGTATCCATGTTTAAAAAACTCTACACTTTGCCTGAAAGCCCAGCTTTTTTTTCCTTTCTCTTTTCAGATTCTCCTCAATGGGCATTACAAACATTGAAATACTAATAGTTCTTTCAATTAAAAGAAATGCTACGTCGCTACCTCTTGACTTCTGTTTTTGGTGCCACACAGAAGTTACTTGAGAGAAAAAGAATGATGACAACAAGTAATAGTGAGGAAGTGCTTGCACTTTTGCTTTTCTGCTGCATTGTATTAATTTCTCCCTTTTTTGTTGGGTGTATTCTCTTCCTCGTCTTCTTCCTTTTTGCTTCTATATGTGATCTTTATATGTTTATTCTCTTCTCCAAATAGCCCATGAATCCGAACTTTTCCTATTTCTTATGGCCATTGCATCTAAATGTAAAGCATTCGATTTGGCACATATTCTAAGTGGTCTGTTACCCAATTACACATGGAAGAAGCGATGAATCCGAGCAACACCAACACAGCTTCTGTTTTCCATTGTTTGAGGCTTTTTCTAGACGGATTATCTTTTCTTTCTCATCTTCTTTTTATATTTATTTAAAACAAGGGTTATCATACATGTCTTCTTTTCAAAGCAATAAAAACTCACTCTGGGCAATTTTTGTTCACTTGGACTATGGTGGATTGTAACAAAATGTGTCATCACTAAACTATACATTATTTCTTCTTGTGCAGTAATAGGCAATCCATGGTTTTTACTCTAGGGTCCAATGGAAAACATGGAATAAATTTCTCTGTAATTAGGGTTAAGGGTAAGGGTGCTTTAGTTGGCACCCTCACATCCAGCATTGTGGGAGACTAGGATATGATGAAGTATGAACTTGGGTTTGGATTTGATGGAATGATATTCTTTGATATAGAAAAGGGATGTACTATTACAAATATCAAAAATACAAAAAGCACATAATTGTAACATCGTAAAATCTACCCAACATTGCTGCAAATACAGTGTACGGATTTCTAGGTCTGAAACTTTCAACTTCAGCAGTTCTTTGGAAATTGTTGGAGATCTCTGCAATTTTATAAGTGCATTTCAGAAACTTTGTAGACTGAAGCCTTTATTGCCTGAAATTATTAGGACCTGTCAGAGTGCATTTGTTTCTGGTAGGTAACTAGTGCACAATGAAGGGATGTATGGTTTTTCAAGGGAGCTGAGGATCTTGGATAAGGAGACCCCATTCTTCTCTACTTTTTGTTTTGGTGATGGAGTGTTTCTCTTAACTTGCCCAGAGGAATACTAAGAGAAGCTTCTTTAAATTTCACCCAGGGTGTAAATCCTTGAAGCTGTGTCATTTAGTATCTGCGGATAATCTTATGGTGTTTTGCAAAGCTGAGGTATCATCCATATTGTGTTTAAAACATGCTTCATGGTATTCTCAGAGACATCTGGGCTGCATATCGCTGAGGAAAAATCCCGTGTTTATATAGGCGGATTAAAGAATGATAAAAAAAGGAACTGGGTTCAGAGAAGGAAGTCTGTGCTTAAAATGCTTGGGAGTTCCAGTCTCCCTTCAAGGCTAAAAGCTAGTGATTGTCAGGTGCTAATTGATAGAAAATTAGAAATAGAATGATTGGCAGAATAAGCCTATGATGAGGTAGAAACCTGTCTTATGCAGCTAGGGTTATTCTTATTAATTGTGTGTTAATGGGAATGAGTACTTTCTGGTCTTCAATCTTTATCATCCCACAAGCTGTCATGAAGAAAATGGATCAGACATGCAGGAACTTGTAATGCTTCAGACCACAGCACCAAACATCCTTTGGCGGCTAGGAAAAATGTCTACATACCAAAGAAGTGTGGAGGACTAGGGTTGAAAACTGAAGACTTTGAACTAAAACTCTTGTTGCCAAGCTTCTGTGGGCTGTGTCATCAAGAAGGACAAGTATATGGGTGAAGTGGATACATGCTCGCCACTTCAAAAGTAGAAATCTGGGGGAGTATCAGCTAGGAAATGAATCAAATGATACCTGCTGGTATTGGAAGAAAATACATAAATTGAGGGTCTTATTTCAGCCAATAATCTGCGACAGAAATTCCAAATCTGTTCTGAAGAGCCTTTTAACACAAAGGCAGTTTATATCTGGTTATATGGTGACTTGCCTAAGCAGAAATGTCCACCTATGTTTGGAACAGATGCCTTATACCAAAGCACAGAATTATCCTCTGCTTTATCATTTTAAACAAGCTCCCTGCTAGATCCAAACTAGCAGAGCTTATACCACATATTGACAGAAAAATGGTGTTTATGAAGATCAAGTTGAGACTGAGGATCAACTGTTTTTTGAATGTAAGCAAAAGATGTTCGAAATAGAGTGTTCTCTCAAGGAGGGTCCTTATTCCTAAATCCTAAGTCACTGGTCCAATGTGGTGCCTTCTAAATATGAAAGGTCCTGCAGTTCTCGGGTGCTTACTGATGTGCTTAAGTGCAACAACACTATACGGTTTGTGGGGGGACAAACATGGAGATCTTCCACCACGCTCTGCACGATGTATGGAGAACTAGTAAAATGACTACAGATACTGTGAGGGATGGAATAAAATCCTTGTTCTATAGCAAAAAGTTTAAAGATTGGCACAGATTTTGTATAGATGAATCACCTTGACACTTAAGATTAAAGGAGACTTCATTTTGCTAGTTGATTGACGGCTTTGCCTCTGTTGTTCCCTTTTTGTCTTAAAAAATAAATAAATCTAGGACCATATGCGGCACCAATCGTATAATTACTTAATTCCCTTGAAAATGCATTATAACATCATGAGGATAATTCACAAAATAACCATAACAAACGGACATTGCATAGTGACGAAGGAGGTGAATACACCTCAGGGGAATAAGTGACATCCACAGGGTAGGGTGATCTGTAAAGGGGAACAACTTCATTGTAAGAATACATAAAGGAAACCCTCTTTACTTGGAAGGAGTTGCACGTGGTGCAATCTTAAGTGATTTTTCCATGTCAACAGTTTGTCAATGCAATGTTTTCTTGCTCCTGTTGTGGAAGTTTTTCTGGTTCTGATCTGATCATGTCTAGTTAGTCAGCTTCGCTAAGGAACCTTGCGTCTGACAGTATTATGAGCTCCGACATTTTCTGCAGCATCCGTGGCAATTACTAGACTGAAGCAAGATCATGTATGACTCATAGACCTGTGATATTTATCTGTCCGTTAACATTGCATGGCAGCCATATGTTCAGCAGCATTCCCTTTTCTTTTCTTTTATTTTTTGTTTTATTTTTTGGGACTAGGTCAATATTTTATGAGATTATTTTTACAGACAACTCAGCAGTTCTTTGTTTTGGGAGTAAATACTAGACCAATCTGTTTTTGATGCATCATTAAACCTTTTCTATCTCTTTGCCTGTTGTTCATACTCCAGGGAGATTTTCGTGAGTACTTGCAAAGCAAAGGACCACTAAAACCAAGAACAGCAGTGAGATATGCACTTGACATTGCAAGGTTCGCTTCTTCATTTTATCTTGATTGGGCCATCCCTTCTGTGAGGGCTTCATATCATTTGATTTTGCTATTCGTTGTTCTAGCATGTTGTCTAAAGTCTAAACTCATTGTTTAAGTATGACTTTGCACAACATTGTATACAGGCTGAAAGAATATAGTACTTTGCACACAGAACTTGAGAATCTGGTGGAAGTTTATGGAATTTGTTTTTAGGGAATGCAGTTGTTGTGACTCTTTTTTGAGTAATGTCCATTGTACTTCTGATGTGAATTAGGATAATATTGCCTTGTTTAGACTAGTGATGCTGGTGAAGAGTAAAGGAAATATTCCCATAAATAGAAATCTGAGGGATGTTCAAAACCTTGATAAGCTTTTATATTTTGATAATTTTATATTTATCTGTCAATTCATTCTATGGACACTAACAAAAACCACACTGATTTGATACTAACAAAACATGCTGCAATGAAATGGAAGGTCACAAACATGAAAATAGGGGGTTTGAAGAATAAAAAATTAAAAAAACCAATCAAAATGTGTCAGTACACTTAGCCATGTATTTTTTGTCGGTGCAAACCTAATTTCTCTATATTTATAGGCTATTTCGGAAAAGGCAAAATGAAGATATTTAGGATCATTTAGGTGATCTTTAGTTTCCTATGCTATTTAGTATTGTTTAAACTGTGTCCTATCTACTTTCGAAGTGTTTTGGTGTCTACATCTTTTGGTTTCTGAATTTTAGTTGGTCTCTTAGGCTATATAAACCACCTTGTGGGATGGCTGAAATTCAGACTGAAATGAATGAAAAATTAAAATTGATTAATTTTTGATAGCCCCATGTAAAGTTCTCCATTATGTATGACTTATCTTGTTGTAGGTTTTGCTCAAAAGGTGTCGTACATCAACTATTTGTCTGTAGGAATTGCTCAAAGAGCATCCTCCATTAACTTAGCCCCTTTGTACAATTACTCTCAGAGAGTTCTATGTTAACCGGACAGTTTCCTTTTCATCAAAGGGGTGATGATAAGTTCCTTGATTGTTAAGGGATGCCGTGTAGGTTTTTGTTCAGATCATTTGATGAGGTAGATCCTATCCTATTTAGGATTGATAAGATGCAGGTCTTCCTTCCCAATCTGTTGCGATGGTATATGACCAGTAGGAAGAAGGAAATGTTCTAGGATTTTGCGTGACTGCTTCTCGTACGTCTGGAATTTCTAGGAAACGTTAGAGCTTGTGTATTGGCAAGTTTGAAAGCAATCTAGGATTTGGATTAGCTCTTTCCCTGGTGGACATTTCAAGATATACAACAAAGAAAGAGGAATAGCTTAAAATCATGGGCAAAGAGCTTTATCGCTTTAGTGAGATTGATTTTGAGCATGTCATTTAGCACATAGACTATAGATCTATTATTGTTTTGTCTAATACACCACCCCAAATCACTATGATTGATGTACGTGCAAAATCTAGTTGTATATGTATGCATATGTATATCTATATATGTATGTGTGTGAACATGCATATTGACAAAAACTGAAGTGAATCATCGAAGTTATTGATCCAAATCCAAATCTATAGCCCGAGAGTCTTGCCTAGGCATTGGTGGCTTTCTTTTCTTTTTTTGGTTTTTTTGGGGGGGGGGGGGCAACAGTTTCAGTATAGCAGCCTTGCTTTTGAGCTGTAGAATATTACAGAGAGGGTTGGTTCCTTTGGAGCCTGATTTAAAGCTTGTTGATTGCATGCATACTACTCCATATAAAGGAAGTAGATGACAACTTGCAGTGACATTTTGCTTTAGTCCACTAAAATTGAAGTTGTAAAGATTGCTGAACTTTGGCCTTTCCAGCTATGCAGAAAGTGACATCAAATTTATGGCTGAAATGAGAAATCTGGGGATCCAGCGAGGAAGGGAATTTGCATACTTTGATATCATCGGGAAGCAGATTCTGCATGAGGCTTTATTTTATAATTGATAGTGTCTACTTTCTGTGAGAGCGCAACTTTTGTTTTGTGACATGGTAGTTAGTAGCTTTCACGTCTCACATGTTGAAGCTTCCAAGTGTGTCATTGTAGTACTTCACATATTTCCAAATTAAAATGAATTGTCTCCTCGATATTGCTGCGATGCCAGTGAATTTTCTATAGGAATCTTGATTGTGAGAACTAGAACATATACTGGTTTCTTTTGTATTAATTATTATCTAGCAGGTACCAGGCTATCCCTGGCTCCCTGCTCAGAGTGGAGCAACCATTAATTTCCTTATTGTGCAGGGGGATGAGCTATTTGCATGAGATTAAACCAGATCCAGTAATTCACCGGGACCTTGAGCCTTCGTGAGTCCTCCTCAACAAATTGTGCCTTTCTTTTTATTAAACCTCCTCTGACGGTGGTGGCCACAATACATTACCTCTTATTTTTTGTCTGAAATTTTCCGAACTTCCTTACTTGGCTACGAGCAAGATGACAGAAACATATTGCGGGATGATTCTGGCCAACTGAAGGTTGCGGATTTCGGAGTCAGCAAGCTGCTGAGAGTTGCTCAAGGAGTCATGGAAGACACGCCTTTAACCTATGAAGACACTGCTTGTAAGTATTTTAAGTTTAGATCCTAATGATAGAATATGAATGTTCTCTGTACTTTTAGCCTACATGAATTTCCGTGATGATTTCTCAGCCTCTCTACGGGCAGAGATGTCAGTTGAGGTAAGGTTGCTTACATCTGGATCTCTCTAGACCCTGCGAAAGCAGGACCCACACTGGGAGTTGTTGTTGTTGTTGTTGATTTCCTGTAAAGACGACACGAAGCTTAAAACAGGTTTGAAATATCTTGCAAGTAATTCTATTATGTCAAAATAGAATATAACTTTTTCGGCTTGTTCTCCTTTGTCTTCTATGAATAGGTCGGTATATGGCACCTGAGCTTTTCAGAAATGAAGAATATGACACCAAGGTCGATGTATTTTCATTTGCTTTAATTCTTCAAGAGGTGAATAATTCTTTCTTCTCCTTCGCTACTAGATGGTCGTTACATTTTGTTCCTTTTTTCATGGAGTGGCTTATCAATCATAATTAGGAGAATTGAGCCCTTCGTGTTATCTGCATTCATGAGTCTTTATTGGTAGTTATGCTGGCTTATCAATCATAATTAGGAGAATTGAGCCCTTCGTGTTATCTGCATTCATGAGTCTTTATTGGTAGTTTTGCAATCGGCAATTCACATTCGAAATCTTCTAAACTTGTTTACTTTAAGCATTTCGGTGGCATTTGGTATGTGGGACAATAATGAGACTGGGAATTCATTGTTCGGGTAGGGATTAGTTTATGACTTTCCACCTCCTTGTTTGGTTATGGGAATTTTAAGTTGGAATGACTTAAAGATGGTTAATTTCTCTGTTTGGTATGTGGGACTACCGATTAGGATTGGGAATAAAGTAAGCATTTGCAAAAATATCCTTGATTTAAATTCCAGTAGTGTAATTAAAATGGGTGGAATTGGATTGAATAAAAACAGTATCCAAAACAAATTACAATAAATAGCAAAAAAAAAAAGAATTCATGTATAAAATCATCAAAAAAAAAAGAAAAAAGAAAAAAAAGAGAGGTCAGCAAGTAGAGGTTCAGACAATCTTGTAGAGGGGCAATGAATTGAATAATAAACAATAAGAATTCCAACTAAATAAGTTGAATAACATAGCAAAATTGTGAGTTAAATGGCAAAACAATAAGTTGTCTACCTGATAAGTTCAGCAATGACAAAGGTAGACTAGAAAAGTAGACAAGTAGTAACAATGCAAAGAAAGGAGGCACTGTGTATTTGATAAAGTCGGCTTATTTTGTGAGAGGTAAAATGGAAAATATCATTATTACATGGGTAGCTGAATGTGGAGCTCATAGAATTACCACCTTTGTTATGGGAATGATTTGTTGGAAGGGGGAGCTTCTATTCGCAATTCCAATCTATTAATTGTTCCCATTCCGCTGTACCAACATAGAACTGAAGAAACTCTTGTCAAATTCCCACTCCCATTCCTAAAGCCCCACATCCTATTGTGGGGCCCCCCCCCCTCTTTTTTTTTTGAGTTAATAAGTTTCAAGTCAAGGGAACTCGGGTTTCAATGTACACTTATGGGCCATGCTTAATGAAATAGATTTCTTCTTAATAGACAATGTAATTTGTTTGTATCGTGCGCGCACTTACTCTGTTTTTTTACAACAAGAGGTTCTAGGCATTTTTTAAAAGTGTAAATATGTGTGGACAGGCCATTATTGTGGTCTTTGGTTGGATGAAATGTAATGGCCATGTAACGAAATGGAACTTATAATATGATAAGTGACACAATGGAATTGGATGTAACTACATTACAATGTTTGGTAATCCATTAAGGTATTGGAATGACAGCGGTAATACGTGTGTTGCTTGTAATGTACATGGCCTAATTTTGCTATCTCCCCTCTTACTGAGTTTAAAATCCTCGCGCCCCTCTTATCATCCCACTTCAAATGAAAAACAGGGGGAGGGGGAAGCTTTCTATTGGCTACACTGGAGGGGGAAGGGGAGATGGGAGTAGGAGAGAGAAAATCATTGTAGGAGGAGGGGTGCAGGAAACAAGCAATGTCTTAAGGTGAAAATGAACAATGGTTGAGAGATAAAGTAGGAATGGCCATTTTTGCACATTTTGGGAATGTGCTAATCACAATTATTTAGGTTTATGATAAACACTATTGCATAGATTGATGTAATCGTGATTGCAGTTTAGTTACGATTACAATCATCTTAGGTAACCAAACTTGTGTGATGCGAATAGATTAATTTTGATTGCAATTCATAGTTGATTACCTCATACCAAACAACCCATATATGTGACTCAACAGTGCTGTGCCCTTAGAAACAGTGTCTAGTAGTCAGTGAACATGGGAATATTATTTTCAAACTAATGTAAAGATGGCTTCTTCAGCAACGCTGAGCTACAATTTGTAGATACAATGGAAATTTAGTAAAGTAACACCTTCAATGAGTTTCATAATTCATATGAAGATAGTAACGAAAAGTAGGTTCTATGAAACCAACTTGTTTTAAAGTATACATATATTGTGAAGAAAACCTTGGCTTAGGAGTTTTTTGTTTGAAAGCATCTAGTGTATCTTCTCAGATAGTTAGACATAAATGTTTACAATTTATGGAGTTGGGAAAAATCACTAACATGTGAAGAATTGGAATATCTCTGTTGCCTAGAAATGGCCTAAATTATGATGAATTAAAGTACTTTTGAGGTTTAGTGGCTTGGAATAATTTTTTTTTTCCTTCCCGAAATTGCCTATTCAATCTTGTTGATTATGTAAGCTTCTCACTGTTCCTTTCAAATGCCTTTGGCTTATCATGTCTTTTTGATGATTTTGTGATATGGTTTATTAGATGATTGAAGGCTGTCCACCATTCTCACTGGATGAAGGAAAGGATGTTCAAAAAGCATATGCTGTGAATAAGCGACCACCTTTCAAAGCTTCAGGAAAACTATATGCACATGGATTGAAGGAGTAAGTACTTGTCGAATATATTAGCTGCTTTCTGGATTGTATGATATCTCTGCCATACCATTAATCCCTGCATCTTACATTCTATATTTCAAATGCTTTTTCATATTTGGAGCAAATTAGTACTTGCTGTACCTAATCCTATTATTGACATGGGTTCTTCAGTTGGTTTTAATATCTGCTTACTTCATGTGACGCACAGCATTACTTAAAGTCAGCCTACTTGTTTCTTGTCCCTGGTTGGCAGAAGGCATCCTTGTAGTTTTTGGGCAGTATTTGAGTATCTGACCATACCAGAGGATCTTTTGAAACTTATTCCAGTGTGAAGGAACTCCATATTTGTGGTGTATTGCGATATTTTAGAAGGTAGGTTTGTTCCCTGGTGCAATTGGTCTTAGAGAATCCCAACCTAAGTTTCTCTTATGCAATGTGCACTCTTTGGTGAAAAACCATACAAATGAACTACCCTGTTAGTGTGGAAATGATGGTGGATTTGACTGTGAGCAATGAAACAATGTGGTCTCTATTTTGACTCTTAATATCAAAGAACTCTAGTGGCAGGAGAAGAGTAAATGATGCTGTAGATTTACTTGTACGTTTCCACCTGTGATGAAATCCATAAATTCCTAATTGAAGATATCCAAAATTTGAGTTAAGACACTTTCACAGTTAAAATCTGACTACATCCTCTAAAGCGTGTTTTCTCAACCTCTGTCCTCTTCTGTGAACATGGTAAGAATAACAAAATCAATATTGCCAGCAGGAGCATCGATCAAATACGGCCCATTCCAATCACTGCTTCCACTGGTTCTGCCAAAGCCTTCTAATGGCGCTGTGAGCTCCAACGTCCAACCCCAAGTCCATTGTCTTCGAAAGCAAATATATCAACTCGAGGAAAGAAATATGGCTTTGGGATGCCAATTCCTATCTCTTTCATGGCTCCCCCCTTCTAGATTCCCTCGGATATACTCTTCAGTGGAGGATGAAGGCATGCCCATCATTTCCTTGTCAACATCTCTTAAGCAAAGCCAAGATTCAGTCTCTGGAGCATCAATTTTTTTGTCAGATAAGCCCTCTCTGTAATGAAGGGACAACCCCCTAGTGTGATTCATGTAAAAGTCATTGGGCTCTTACGAATAGAGTCTCTTAAGACATATCCTGCGCTCACTAATCCTCAAATCTGGATTTTCTAACCTGAGGTTGAAGCTTTTCCTGGCAATTCATCTTCCTACTCCTCATCTCCCAACAATCCATTTGTCCCCTGAAGCGTGAAGAGCAACTATACATTCGGGAGCCTTGGAAAAAGCCCTTTTAAATTAGGCATGTGGTTCTATGGGTCTGTTTGTATTATTTAGCTGTTGCACATTTGATTCAGCCGCTTCAAAATTCATTATACAACAAATTGGCCTTTGGGGGTTGACGGGGTTGCGACAACCATTGAGAGGGTCTTTATATGGTTGTGTGTCTTGGTCGATTTTGATAAGCTCCTCCCTAAATCCATTTGGATCAACTTCTTCGCCCAGGATGCTGCAGGAACATCCATGTCAGTTTTGCTTACTATGTGCTTGCTTAGCACCTCTCAGAAAGGCTTGTACCCATCAACTAGACCTTCCCCAAAGGCACCTCTTGATTCTGTCCCTATCAACTCTGACTCCGTCAAAGAAGCTGTAAAGGGCTTCTTTGATGTGTGAGGGTTCTTGGCAAATAGTTCATTGTCAACTGAAAGCGGCACTGGAAGTTGTGGAGGATACCTGCTGCCAGTAACCTATATTAAAAGACCATTTCCTCTCCCATCCAAGCCACTTTGTGAAAGTGCTGTTGTTATAGATAGTCTACATGAAGTTTGTCTATTAAAGATTCTTTGAGGCTAAACCTTCAAATGATTCTCCCAGCCAAGCCTCCTGGTGGAGGTGCTGTTATTGTTGATCACCCACATGAAGTTGATGAGACATTACATCCAATCTCTTCAAGAGCAACACCAACAAACGAGAAGTTGACGAGGCCTATGGTGAGCAAAGCTCCCAAAAGAGTACAAGCTGTGGGGTTGGTACAAGTTGTCATATTTGGCATTAAAATGTGCGAGCTGGTTCCTTTATTCCTTGCCTAGTTTGTCCATCCCGCCGAACTCATTCATGCCACATAATTCATCATGCTCAAAAGATATCTACTCCTTCAAATGAAACTCTTGCTGATTTCGATACCACTTAAAGATCCAAGACCAGAGGTTGATGATTGATGGTTGCAAAGATGAGGATGTTAGTGGATGTATGACCATACAATATTAAATAAGATTACGAATGAAGTGATTAGATAAAAAGTGGGAGTGACTCTTATATAAGATAAGTTGAGGGACGGGCATTTGATCTTTTGATCTTTCAATGTTAATATATTACCTTGTCCTTATGAAAAAGAGATAAGATTAGGGAGGCTAGACTCAGAAAATTTGGTCATGTTTAGGGATGGCAACGGGGAAGGTCAAGCATGGGGTACTCTACCCGTCCCTGTTCCCCATCCTCAGACCTCCCCCATACCCATTCCCATCCTTGGTTTAGGGGAGAAACCTTTCCCCACCCCCGTCTCCCCCGGTCCTGGATCCCCGACAGGTCCGTGATCTCGGACGAACCAACTCCAACCAACTCCAAAATTGAAGCAATTTTTAACAAAAAAAATCAAACCAAATCCAAAGTTCTCAAGATCAATTATTTTCGCATATAATTTGTGGCAGAAAAGCGAATATAATTTGGTGGAAATAAACAAAATTACCAATCTGATACAATAAAATTCAGAGCAAAGTGAGCCTTCAACACGGGCAACCTTTGCGTAGTTGATGAAGGGGCAACGGTGGGGACAATAGATCTGGAGGGAACAGCACTAGGGAGCAGCTTTATATGAGATTTACCATTCAGCAGCGAGTCAAATGTGATTGAGGTTAGATAGCAAGTACGATTTCATATGGGCGTGAGTGAGGCGATGAAGAGATTGAGAAAGATGAGGGAGCGGCGGTGTGAAGTTGAGGAATTCCATGTATGTAGAGGCTTTTCTTCTCAAGAGCTACTATAAGAGATGTAAGGGAGGAGATAAAAGAGAAGACAGAGACTATAATAGAGAGGAGGAGGTGGGGTAGATGGGCAGTAGGAGAAGTGAGGTGATGAAGGTTGCATTTTATATCTAAGGTTGAAAATTGTCCAAATACCCAAATTGCCCCCACAAACACAATTTTTTTTTTAAAAAAAAGGGGAGAAACAGGGCTAGGAACGGGGATAAAGTTGTCGCCATCCCCATCCCTGTCCTTGTCCCTGCTTGGAGATTATGTTTCCCTGCCGGTCCCCATTGGGTGCAGAGAGGGGTTGGGAAATCCCCATCCCACTGCCATACAGACGCACTAGCACGGAGGTGTGGGAAGATTGACCTATCAAAGTGTAAAAGGGGTATATGAAGACCAAAGTAAAATCGGAATTAGGTAATTAGGCAAGATATGAGATACTTAGGATTTACAGTGTACATGGCTAAAGATAGACTTTTGGAGGTCTACAATTAGAGTAGTAGATGTTAAGGAGGCAGCCTCTTGAAATTTGGCACTAGTTACTTAACGAATGTTGTTTGTCTTGTATACTCATAGTTACTGTGACTTTGACCCTACTGGCTTGCTACTTGATAGTATTACTTCATTTTATGTACGTTATTTATTTAATTTAATTTTATTTTTACTTTTATTGTTATTATTTTTAGCACTCTTCATTTTCCTGCCATGGTTTACCTGATGTTGATATTTAATACTTCTATTTGACCAATTGTCTCTAATAATTTGAACTTGACAAAAAAAAATTCTAATAATTTTTTCCTAAATCCACTAAATATTAGTATTTAATGGTTCTATTACTTAACTTGTTTCAAATTTCACTCGGTACAAAATGCTTTCAGGAAATTTTTTTGTTATTCTCTTGGGATCATTTTCTTTGCTTGCATAAATGTTTGCATAGATAAAACTGCCTATATCTGGATCTCCCCATATTCAGCTGAAGTGGACCCACATTAGGATTTTTTATTTTTTGGCCGAAAGATAAAGGGGTATTTGTGAAGATCGTTGCTGGAAGGGCATGATGTCCTTAACATTGTTGGCTGTCATGTCACACAACATGCCTAGGAAATGTGAATAAGTGAGCTGTGTCAATATGCTGCTTTCTATGTTAAATTATTAAAGTCGGCAATTTTGAGATGTCTATGTGACAAAAAGGTTACGGGTTCGAGCCGTAGAATCAGCCACTGACAAAGTCAAATTAGGCTGCCTACAATTCACCCCTTGGGGTGCGGCCCTTCCTCGGACCCTGCGTGAATACGGGATGCTCGTGCACCGGGCTGCCCTTTATGTGAGTTCAAGAGATGAGGTCCAGAGGAACCCCCGGGCCCGGGGCGGCCCAAAAAAGGTAGAAAAGAAAATGATGGCCAATCAGGTTGAAGTCCCTTATAAACTTTTGGAAACCTGCGGGACAGTTGTATTAATAGGCATGACTCATCAGCCAAGCTGCTAAGATATCTTTATATTTGCAAGAGTGCAAGACGCTTGTTGACATGTTCTTCGTCATGACCTTTATCTGTGTGACATAAATTGCTATATTCGAAATGAATTACCTTGCATTCAATTTAAGGTCTTCTTGTTCACCCTAAAAACTGTTCTCATGGTAATTATCATTGGATATCTACTGTCATCGTACACATTCAGTTGATGTTGATCTGGTGTGTATGAGCAAATAAGAATATGTACTTGGAAACAGGTTAATTGAAGTGTGTTGGAGTGCGAATCCAGCAAAGAGACCAACGTTCAGACGGATTATTCTGAACCTAGATCAGATATACAACAAGATCGGTCGTAAGAAACGGTGGATAAAGGTTTGTCCATTTCCCTTAACTTTTTGCGTCTGTTTTGCCTCTTAGTGCAGAACCCTGAAGATGAGAGTGGGAGGCAGGTGGAGCCATTTCCTCCCCCAGCTGCTTAGACGTAATTGCATAATGTGCATAGAGTTGTATGTAATTGACTATCTCCTCCTACATGAATCATCAAGTATATTTTATTGGAAATTTGATTACATGTGTATGCAATTTTCTCTTCTTTCCTCTTTTTGTTTGTTTTGTTTTTGCGAAAATATGATAAAAAAATCAGTAAGTCCTTGGTTCAGTGGTTTGGCACCTAAAAAGAGTTTAAACATTAAAATTTGATGTTTTATAACTGGATCCTTTTTTAGTCTTAAACGAAATTATATTAAAGCTTACGATGTTTGTGGGATGGAAAAAACATAAAACATGCTTCTAACCTAGTGGATGTGAACCCTAATCTGAAACTTCGGGGTTGGGGTAAGGTAACTTGAAATACGACCAACTTGCCTGCCCAAATCGACAAGTGTCACAGGTCTAACTGCAAGATAAGGAGAACGTAGTTATATAGCTGAACGGATGCAGGAAACACCTCAGCACATTAATGTGCTGAAACTGAGGATCCTTTTAGTTGCATGTTTCAGAAGATTGATCAATTGAGTACACTGTTCTGAAGTCAACCCAGGGATGGTTCTGGAGCTATGATCTGTTCACCCAGCTATATTCTTATCTGAAATACCACCTTGAATAGAAGCAGCCTCCCTTTTTCCTTTACTGATCTTGAATGGAAAACCTTGCAGCTTAGAGCAGTTGCCTTTGTATGGCCCAACTTCTTGCAATGACCGCAAACACTGACAATCTTCTTCCCTTCGCTCTTACCTTTACAAGGATAGCCTTCATCGGCAAACAAGCAGAATCTTGTCTGAATTGCATTCCTGCGTGAATTTCTCTGTTCTTTCTTCTTGTGCAATTAGAGAATAT
Organism: Selenicereus undatus; assembly: GCA_017589665.1. Lineage (NCBI taxonomy): Eukaryota > Viridiplantae > Streptophyta > Magnoliopsida > Caryophyllales > Cactaceae > Selenicereus > Selenicereus undatus. The sequence goes on from JACYFF010031959.1 coordinate 5,712,820, forward strand.
GCTTGTCCTACAGATGCCAATGGGTTGAGTATGGAAATGTGATGTCTTATTGTAGTATTGCAACTCTCATTAAGCCTCATGAGAAACTCCCCCAGTCTTTTGATGTTGCTTCCTTTCGTGCATGACTTGAGCAGTGCTAGATGTGCATGGTGGCATCATCTTGAGAGAACTCCATTTCTTCTCATCTGTGTTTAGCAATCAGCAATCATCTGTTAGCTGTTACTAATTGCATTAGCCGTTAGTTGATTACATTAGGTGTTTGACTTAACGTATTGCCTTAGCTGTCTCTGGAAAAAAGCGTTTAGTGAAATTAGTTGTTTGTAACAAACTTATTTGATAAAATTCACTTAGGCCTATGGCCCAAGTTCATTATTTTTCAAACAAAACAACTTTTTATTACATATTTATTTTTCTTTTCAATATGAATTATGAACTAAGAATTATGTGATGCATAAAATTACATTAATACGTTTTCCTCATTTTAGTATTTATTATCAAAATATTTTTTTAATATTGAATGTTTCTCTTTTTAATTGCAATTGAAATTTATGTGACACCAAAATACTTACATTTCATGTAAGACTAATTAACATAAATTATTTGTTAAATTATGAAAGCATTAAAATTAAAAGCACTAACTTAAATATCATGACCATCCACAAGTCTTGCCCCAAAAGATTAAAGAAAAATTTAAAGCGTAAGTGTCAAGCATTTGGGAATAGTATTTGTGAATGACATTTGATGTAAATTTGTCCAAATTGTAGGGGTCAACATGGTCATTTTAATAATAAACATCAAAAAGATTTCATTCAAGCAGGTTCTACAGAGATCAGGTTAAACAACCTTACCCCATAATCGAAGATGCATCATGCATGCAGACATTCTGTCAACATACAACTGCAAACAAACAGTTTAGATTCAAATTAAAGTTTGTATTATGCCAATCAGATTTAAGTGATCTATTCTGACCTCAGCATAGATGCTTGCACAATATCAATGATACTGCCAATGAGATCTTGAATTGGTCGTGTCAGGTATATTTTGTCCTAAAAGTTCAATTCTCCCCTACACTTTATATGAACTTGTATTATGTTGCTCTTTATGATCTGAACCACACACACAAAAAGAAAAAAGCAATCTGCATCTCTTCTATGTTTCTGGTGGAACTTGAAATTAATGATCTTTCGTTATGAGTATATTGAACCTGCTATCATATCCAACCTATTTCAACCTGTTTGAACTTGTTAAGTGCTTATCAAACCTCCTTCAATTTGCTCCAACCTGGTCAAACCTACTAATTGCTAGTCAAACTTGCTCCAACCCACTCACAAGCCTGCTTCCAAACTGCTCCAATCTGTTAACTACTAGTCCAGCTTGCTGGAACCTGCTTGAACTTGTTATTAGCTCATCCAACATGCTTATAACGAACAGACCCTTTGTGTGGAAGCATACCTTGCTCCCTCTGGCCGTGCAATTTTTCAAAGAAGCCATCACATTTTTCAGCCTTTCCATTGCTATAATTGATGTTTCAGCCTTTCCGTTTTGACAATTGATATTGTCATCCCCTCCACCCTCATTGGTTAAAACAATTTACATTATAATCCTGTAATCTATATGCTTTTGCCGAAGTTCTTGGATAGTTGTTGATACTTTACTATAAATAAAAAGAAATTAAAAAAAGAACCCCCTTTTATCATTTCTTACTTTGGATTGTCATTGATATTGGCAGATTAGGCCACTTAAATGCTTTCAGAGAAATGAATCCAGCATGGGCAGTCATAGGAGTTCATCTTAAAGCTTGGGTGGAGCATGTGACACAGCAGGCATTCTTTTCCACAATGTCAACAGTAGCTTTATATGTGCAGAAGAAATTGTTTATTCTCCTACAACTTGGAAAGGGAAAAGGTTAAAACTGGAGCTACTGAGTTCACAGGTTCATCTTGATACAATTATAGGAAAGAAGCAACTGCTTAAAACCAAATCTTATGACTGCTGATTTTTATAGCCTTCCCTTGTAACAGTAATTTTGTCAGCCTTCTTTTGCTTGGTCCCCCCCCCCCCCCAAAAAAAAGCAACTCCAAAATATGTAAATTATCGTTGGAAATCTTGTCACTGACGGGGACATGTAGGTGAATGTAACCCATGAACTCTCAACGTTTTGAGGTTGACCTTCATCTTCCTGTTCCTTTGAGTAATTGTGGTTCGAGCTGTACCTGAAGTTTGTTGTCAATCTGTTCGATAAATGTGTAAAATGCCTCTGGATTAGATAAAAGCTCTTGTGAATCCTTGTTACCAGTTGATCGATTCACTGGAGGATCATTTTGAAAGCATTTGTGGCTTTGGATGCCCAATGGAAAATTCTGTGATGAATTGCTATATGGTGTCTGTGTTATATTTTCAGTATGAGTTCTGCTTTTGCGTGGTTTAAGGATGATTTATTATATACTCTTATTTAAAATAGATCCCAAAAAGATGAACACACCAGAAGTACTAGCCTATATCCAAGTGACCATTCCTCAAAGATTTCTATAAATATCAACTGCTAATTTGCTCCGAAGTTAAATTATTAGAAACTTAAATAACATCAGGAGTTGAAAAATATCGCATGAAAATATAATCTAAATGAAGTCAAATCTTTCAACAAATTGATGCTAGCAATTGAGAAAATCAACCTCCTAGAATAGCTGCACTAATAGTGAAAACAAACACTTACATGAGAGAGAAATCATAAATTTGCTGAATACTGCTGGGCCGCATAAAAATTTAGTGACTACTATACAGAAGTTACTAAATAATTTCAAATCATTAAAACCATGGAGAACAAACCTTATCACAAGCCTAAAAGCCTTTAAGGGCAAAAGTAATTCCCAACAAATCGTGAATAATGATGAATTGATGATCTCTTAGAGAGACGAAAGTGCTCTGATCTAAATTAACTTTATTTTACTAAAAAATACAATATAAATTCAGCACAAATTACAAAACTGATTACTATAACATTTTAAACTGATCCAATAACAACTCAAAACTTAAATGACAAGGCTTAAACATGATTACACACTGTCAACCTATGTTTCTAACAATAATTTAACAAGTAAATCAATTATTAACCCAATATTGACTTCAATTAAAAACAACTCCGTTTAATATGTATAAGTATATATTCTTCCCAACCTGAAACATTGCAAATATGCACAATATATCATTTACCTGAATTATAACTGGACCTATCAGTTCCTAAAGATGTAGTGTCATGTTCTTTATAATCTATCATTTGACTCCCCACATATTTGTGTTCCTCTTTTTTCATATAAAAAGATTGCTTAAAGTGATTTCTCATCAAAATGGTAAATGTTGAGACCATTCAATGTTTGCTTGAAAAATCCTACACATGTTGAGAACTCACTCACTGTCTTTGATTGACAAGGCAATCTACTGTACCAGTTGGAGGTGCAATATTGTCATTTGCACAATACAAGACAAACATAAGAGTACCTCAAAGAGGAGGGCCCCACACTCAAACTATTAGTTTGGGGTAAAATGAAGCCAAGATGAGACTAAACCAAGGAAAGCTAAACTGTTTGACATGTTCACCCTAGTAAAATGTAAGAATCTAATGCCTTCTTATATGTCATCATATACCTAACTTTAGAAGTAATATTGATGCAGTTGATTCTTTATGTGAATACTTTAAGGTTTCTAGCAAGCTAAAGTCCATGTCAAGTGACGAAATAATACCTCTATCTGGTTAGCGTAATTATGAGTAATTAATAACTTGCCCGTTAGGACGTTTCAATTGTAACACCGAGGTTTATATCCTTTCATAGTGATTAGTTTATCCTTTTTTATAATTATCAATGATAAAAAGCAAAAAAAAAAAATTCCTTTTTTATTATTTATTTACTACTTGGCTATTATACATTCTGACTGTCACATATTTCAGTTTTTATGGAATTAATATAAGATAAATGATTATTTGTTACATGCATATTCGATTGCGATCTGATTATTTGTACTAATGAAGTTGGCATTCAAGGAGATGACTACAGAAATTCGGTCATCAAAAGAGACTATAACTGTTTTTGGGATGGTGTATGTGTCAGGGATATCTGGATGTTCTTTGGCTAGACGAACAGTCGAACACCATAATATTATGATTCTTCCATCCTATTTAAAATGGAAGGGGAGGCCGGTTAGAGGGGGGGGGGGGGGCGAGGACGGAATAGGAATTCTTTTATCAGTGGTGGCAAAATTATTTCAATGCATAAATATTAAAATTTTAGAGGTTAAAATGTTAGCCATTAATTAGATAGGAGGAATATATCACATTCTTTCAATAATCTTGTATCTGTTGTTTAGTTTTCTTGTATCACATTCTTTCCTAACTAATCTTATTTGTACGATATTTTCCAAAAATAAATGATATGTATTTTTGTAGGTTTCAAAAGTTAAATGCTCTTCAAGAATCAATTCAACCAAAAGTTTTATTTGATGGTTAAAGGTATAGAAATAGGTTTATATTCTAACACATCCCCTCACGCGAATGTCCTTGTGCTTGAAACGTAGATGTTGTAAAGGCCCCTCCATACCTTGCATAATAAATATGAGAACTGCTAATATTTGAACTCGAGATCTCTCGCCTAAAAAGACCCTAATACCATCTTCAAGAACCAACTCAACCAAAAATTTAATCCAATAGTTAAAGGCTTAAAAATATGTTTATACTCTAACAAATACAAGCATTTGGACCAAGTTTCCCAATCAAATAAATTCAACAGGAACAAAAGGCATTTACGCACATTGAAAGAACAAGGCCGACATACTATGTATACAAGAGTCACTTACTACTTCTATCAAAAAAAAAGAAAAAAAGAAAAAAGAAAAGAGTAGTAGATAAATCTCCATGATAATTAGGACATGTGATCAGGGAATGCTTTTTCAACCTTTTATTTTTAGGGTGCAAAGCATTTTTTAATCTTTTTGCGCTTGAATGTAAAGTTTATACATTTACAAAAAGAAAAAAAGACAATCCGATTATGACATGAATCAAAATCTGTTTGACAGTTAAATAAACCAAACTCTAAAGCAATGAATTAATTATGCTTGCTTGACAAGTATAACCAATGCCTTCCACCATGGACAAATAACAAGATTTGAACAACTGATTTGCTAAACCCTGTTCAATGCATCTCATGATGTAACATAAAGTGATACTAAAACTTTGCACTGTAGGTAAATTATAGGCTATTATAAAAGATTATTATAGTTTAAGTGCACCTAATGAACTGATCATGTCATGTTTGATTCATAGGACCTCAGTACAGATACAAGTTGATGGTCGTGCCATTTTTAAATAAACCCTGTCCAATAATTATGTTTTGGTTGGATTGGAATAATTTCAACTTAGATTAATATGTAGTTTCTGTTTGTTAGATTATCATAGATCAGATCTCATGTCAGATCAATCCCCCAATCATTCATTAATGGGATATCGATAAACTTTGCCAACTCCATGTCTAAGAATTGGGTAACAAGAAACTAAGCCCCACACTAATGGGATTTCAAACTTTAAAAAGGCTTAAGAGCTTCCCAAACCAAGTTAAATTTGAACCAAAAGTTGTAGTTAATGAGAGATCCAACCCCAGGTGGCTATATTAGTACCAAACATTGATAAAGAATTTGATGAGCTTGAAACTTGAATTATGGAAACCTAAACTATGACAGGAGGGGAGAGAAAATGAGAGTGTGACAGCCCACGGATACATTTATGAGATCTGCTCTTTGCATTCAAGTCGCTTCATATTTCACCATCATTTTTATACTTGTATTGCCCTTTAGTCTAATTCATTATGCAATGGGGTGGACCCTTTTTTCCCCCCTTCTTTTTCTGGGGCTTTTTTTAGAGAAATAATTAAGTTCCCTATTTTTATTTTTATTTTTGCCCCCAGTTGATTCTATTCTATTTCAGCTGTTGGGAAAAAAAATATATATCGTTATTAGGTGAAGATGCCATTTTAAAAAGTGACAAATTACATTATATATTAACATCTCTATGGGTAGGAATGCCGGTAGAGATAAGGTTGTCTATAGTTGGATCTCCCTAGACCCCGCGAAAACGGGATCCACACTGGGAGTTGTTGTATTGAAGAAAAATTGTAGTAATAAAAATTGCCCTTTTACTACTCTTTTCTAAAAAGAAATCAACCAACTTTTTTTTTAAAAAAAAACCCGTTTTATGTCCCATATTGGTTAACTTGCAAGTGATTTGATTTTTGGTCACAAAAGAAAGCAAAAAGAAAAAAGTTAAATGTAAAAGTCTAATTTTTCCTTTGATATCCTGAACTGATCGAAGGCACAATTGACACTAGATGTGGTTATGTTCCGGTCTGATTTTCCTTGCAGGCTCTTCTGCATTAACATGATGAATGAAAGATTGCTTAAATTGAGCATGTTATTAGCAAAGACAAAAAGTAAGATTATTTTGAAGGTGGGCGAAAATTCATCCTGAGGGAATTTAATATATATTGTCTTTATTCATGTAGCCATGTTGGAATATGAAAGTGAAGAATTAGTCCAAGTCAATTAAGTAAGTCGCATGACGTATGTACATAAATAATTAATGAGTCTTCATCGGCAATTATCAATCAGATGTTAGATAGAACTAAACTTATATGGATCCTCTTGATTATTAAAATTTAAAATCTAATTTATATAAAGTTTAAGAAGATATCAATTAAAAGTTGTTACTCTTCGCCATACTGCCATTCCTTATATGAGTGATTGTCATATGTTAGACCTTATTAACAGCCTATATGTGAGGAGCATGAGAATGGGGAATTGCTCCCCATCGTACATATTTAGGTTCAAATTTAACTTGTTCTTATAATTTATAAATACCCAAGTAATTGATATGTGGAAAATCAATTATTTCAATTTCTAATTACTAATGCATATATAGCAAAATATAGTGTATTAAGTATGTAAAACTGCTCGGAGGCCTGACCCCTTGGAAAATTACTGGTGCTCTTTGATTTGCAGTGGTATTGTCGTGCCTTAGGATTAAGATATGGTAATTGTACTATTTTGTCATTTTTTACCATCAATAATTGAAAGAAGTGGCACGAGCATTTGTGGTATAACAGTAATAATTACAATAACAGGAATAATAATATTCCCTCATCTTATATTGAATCAAATTTCAAGAATGTATCAAAATAAACATTAAATGGATAATGAAGATAGTTTTTGAACCAATGGAAATATTGATAGTCTTGAAAACGAAAACTTTGACAATATAATTATAGGACTATAGAAATAGATGTTTTTTACAATGAATATGAGACGGAGGGAGTAAAACTTTTTCTTGCAGCATTACTGTATATATCAATGAGTATTAATTATTGTGTGTATACACTGAAGAGTATAGACCCCGGGTGATAGCGAATGTACAATTCTCTTATATACCGGGAAGGATGATATAAAAACTGAGCCGATGATCAACTGGACATACGAAATATTTTTCGTTAACCTATTTAGCTGGTGTTTCGGGTTCTTTCCAAAGCGACGTAGACATCAGCATTGTGAATTGTTGGGAAATTACCTAGACATGATTGCATAACAATTGGTTCCCACTTTCAGTCAAATATCACATAATTAGCTAGCAAATGTAATAAATGCATTGAGTATTGTTAGAAATTAGTAATCTAGAAACATTTTGATGTTAAGATTTTAGAATCTTCTGAAGTATTTCAGCATCTTCTAGATTATTGTGGAAACTTTCAAAATATTTTAGAATCTTTCAAAATACTTCATAATCATCCCGATAGTCATAGAGGTTTACGGATTACTATAGAGTCTTCTACATGCTTCTAGAACTTTTTACAAGAATTTTCTAGAATGATCCATAATTCTACACTTGTAAATATCTAGAATATTTAGATAAGTCTAGGAATATAGGGAATGTTTGGCAAACTGTTTTTTTGAAGAGTTTTTTGGTTAAAAAAAAGCTTTTTGGACCAAAATTAGATTTTTGATCAAGTAAAAAACTAATTTGGGTGTTTGGAGAAAAGAATTTTTAGAAGAACTTTTTAAGTCCAAAAGGCTAATTTGAAAAAGATAATTCTATGAGTTTTTTGGAATAGCTTTTTGAAGAATTGATTTTTTTCTCACAACTTTATCAGAAACAACTAATTTTACCAAACAGCCAATACAAATAGTCAACTCAAACAGCTAATAGATAACAGCTAATACAAACAGTTAACAGCTAACAACTAACAACTGTTTGCAAAACAGAGCCATTATGATATCTAGATATTTAGGAAGATATTAGGATGGAAGGTTATAGAAGTTTAATAATAGTTATATAATCAAATCGATTTCTATCATCCATTAAGAAGTGGATGTATATAAATACCCTCAAGGAGAGCTCAATTGTAACAAGCAAAACAAGCAAAAAAGAAAGCAATTCTTAAGTAATATAAAATACCCATTTCAATATATTACCCCTATCTCTCCCTTCTGCCAATCCTAATTCATATATATACTCTATTCTCCCGCCATGACCACAACCACTCTTATCTTTTACACATCTTCAAAAAAATCTCCAACAGTAATATCATAGCTACCTCCCAAAGTTAAATTCCAACAACTTTCAAATATGGGTTTATGAATTCTACCAACTTCATTCATTCCCCTCTCTCCCTGTCTTGCTCTTCTTTTTTTTTCTGTTTTCTTTTTTTCTTTTTTGGTTCGTTATAATAATTTGGGGGGGAGACCAATTCGTTCCTTAGAATCAGAAAACTAATTTGTGAAGCTTTATACATTATTATAAGTAGGTAACATATCAAATGAAATGCCGTATCAGGTTAGTGTGGTCCTCGTCATTGTGGATATGGTGAAGATTTCTTGCTTGTGAGACTAAAAGTCGGTCCAAGAGTTCTAAAGACTTGATAATTACATGTGGAACGCAAATGTAAAATACACTCTGCTATTCTGTGACCAAGGATGTATTCTAGTCAAACTGAATCCGACGACCTAGTCAAGGTCATCGCTCGGCTTGCTTGGGCTTGTGTAAGCTCGGTAAATCAAGCTCGAGCTCGGTTTTCCTAAGGCTCAAACTTGGGCTCAGTTCGTGCAAAAGTTGTGTTTGAGATTCAAGATTGATCTTGGCTATATATTAAAAGGATTTGCCACGTTGGTCATAAACTTGACCTATTTAAGGTTTGGATAAAAGCTTGTCTTTTAGGATTAGATATAGATCTCACTTGTTAAGGGTCGGATATATAATGAGGCTCTCAAGTAAATACAAAATATTATTGTCTATACCTAATATATGTAACCATAGGTCCATAAGACAATTGTAATTGCTCCGTCGTTGATAGATGATGGGTTGCTGACATCATTAGTAATTGGTAGACTTGATCCACGGAGCAGTGCCTCATCTGACTCCCTGACCTGACCCTCAAAAATAAGGGTTAGGGGCAGCTTTTTTGTCTCTGACCCTCCTCAACCCTCAAATTGACTATACATAACTATGAAGAAGGTCGGACTTGGATAGCAGTTTTAACACTATGATCCGATTTGCTGACCCTCACTTGTTTTAAAAAAATTACAATTTAAAATCAAAATAAGATACTTTGGATTTAATTCAAGTTCAAAACCTACCTTTTTGCTTTCAACTTTCTCGTCTCCTCTTAGCCTCCTCTCATTCACCTCTCCAAATCCCACTGGCTTGTAACGTTCTGACACTCTATCTCTAATTATTAGAGTAGTCGTTTTAGTGAACTAATTGTTTTAATCACTAAAATTGCAATACATTTCATTGGAACATTATATTATCATTTAACCTTTTGTTTTGTATGATGTTCAATGTTGAGCTCTATAAGAAAAACAAAACTATCTCATTTTCTATATAGAAAAGGTTTGAGGGTCAGATATGATCCAACGATCTAAGGGCATCCGCAAGATCAGGGTCAGGATCAAGGTCAAGGGTATGCCGACATGCATGAGGATTATGTATAGTCAGGATGAGAAAATTTTATTTGCTGACTCGCATGACCCAGCCCAATCTCAATTTGATTAGGTCTAATCACTGGGTAATAAGGCTAAGACCTAACATTGTAACCTTGCATAAGTGGTGCAATTATTTTACCTTTATATGAGCATATGAGCAATTGAAAAGTATAAATTGTAAAGAAATGGGGAAGGAGAAAGGAGATAAAATTTGGATGAAGATAAAAAAGACAATGTATTGCGATGACATATAGTGATGGTAACCAGTAGTTCAATCAAAGATAAACCCTACTAAGCTGACTACGCTCGACTTGTTTAACTTAGCTTGTATTAGGCTCGACGAGCTTGCGAACCTAAACTTATAAAGTTTAGGCTTAACTTAGACAATCAAACAAGAGCTAGATTTGGCAAATCAAAAAGCAAGCCGGCTTATGAGGTCATTTGTTGAGTCCAACATATCAGAATTCCAGCTTTATTCGAATGTTACCTTATAATTCTGCTACAAACTGAAAAGCAAATGATATGATCATATTTGACATATTGATACCAGAAAGATATGGAGTCACTCATGGAGATTGATGTAGAAGGCAACTCAATAGACTTGCTTATGAACCCTAAATTAAAGGGTATAGTAATCACTTTTAAAAAGTGAAAATTTGAAATTTTACCCTCAAAAATTCAAAACTATAGAAAGTAAAAAAAGGAAATAGAGAAATTTTTAAAAAAAAACAAGAAGAGAAAAGAAGATGAGAAGAGAAGAATCAAAATAAGGTAAAAACGAAAAAGCGTGCACTTTTCACTTCAAACGTCAGGCAGTAATCTACATTATACATAAAAGCAATGTTGTGATGATGTGGTATTTTCTTGTATTCTCATTAATTAGAGATTTCGAACCTTTGGATTCATTCTCTCTCCTCATCACAACCATCCGATTGTTGAAAATAATTAATTTTATAATTTTCAATTCTCTCACATAGTAGTAAGGAAAAAAATGTTAAATAAGGAAATGATCATAAGTAAGTATAATCTTATGAAGTATAATTCCATAATTGTCGAAATGAGGATTAAGGAGTTTTTTTTCTAAAAGGAATTATTATGCAGTAATTAGTGATTATGAGAATTATAAAAAAATATCCTTCTTAAACCTTTTGAATTCATTCCGTCTCCTTATCACCACTAGATTGTAGAAAAAGATTAATTTCAGGAAGTCTAATATCAGGAAGTATAATTTCGTAATAGTGGAAAAAAATCATTAACAACTAAGAAAAATGATCTTAGGAAAGTATAATCTCAGGAAGTATAATTTTGTAATGGTTGAAATAAAGATTATGGAGTGGCTATACCATTATATTATTTTAAATAATAAAGTCAAATCCAATAAAGAATACTCCCATAATTATGAAAATATAAATTATGAAGTAGTTAGTAACAAATAACAATGGAAATGACAGATAAAACAGATATCATTCTTGAACCTTCAATATTGGTGTAAATAGTCAAGTAGTTCTTACTCATAGTTAAAATTATATATTAGAATACGTCTCATAGTTGAAATCAATTATGCTGCCTTGCTCATTGCTAATGTGTGTCAAAGTGATCTTTTTTACCCCACTTCCATAAATATAATCATTAGCATTCCCTTCCTCATATATTTATTTGTATTAATTTGTTAATTCGTTAGCAAGTGACCTCTTCCTTTCTAATTAGTAGTGTCAAAATGGTTGATCGTATTTGATTGAAATTTTTGTAATTTTTTGTTGTAATTCCTTCCTATATGTGGCTTAATTTTGTTTTCTTGATATGTAATCTTTCACTAATTGACGTCATCATTGATTTCTTGCTAAAATTCGTAATCTTACTTTTTTAGGTGTAGTTTTTATCAGGCTTGATTAATAGTGGTGGTATTTGGTTTGATTCGTTTATATTCTTAATTATTTCCGTCTGATTTATGACTTAGATTAAAAAAAAAATTGGTTATATTATATTATATTGTATTAGTAACTTAATTGTGCTTAAATTCTTTCATGTTTTATTTATGTTGTTCACATATGATTTTTTGTTTTTTTTACAAGAAAAGCTTTAATAATTTGATCCTTTTCCTTGGCGTTTTAAATTTTTAATGGAAACAACAATGCAACCTATTTCACATGTATCTAAATTGTTTGGTGACCTATTTATTTACATCAATTAAAAAAATTCAAATATCCATACTATAAATTATAATATGATTTTCATAGTTTATAAAAGTTACTGTTAACATATATAAAAGAAATCAAAAAATCTGACTTTCATTTTTACATACGTAGATAAGAGTATAGTTCTCTATATCTTCAAAAGTTTTGCTATTTTTGAAATTAAGTGAGGTGGTCAGGTTGGAGTTTAGAACAATATAGAGGAGGTGTTGGGGGATTTCATTGGGTTAGGAACGCTTGCAGTATGATCAAATTGCATTAATGGATATATGCATGAGATGAGTTTAATATTAAAAATTTGATTCTAATTTATAAAGTCTTTGGAATGATTTTGATTAACTTATTCACCTTCAAAATATGCCTCCAATATTAACAAATGTAATTTTTCACTTTTCTCTTTAAAATCATCGCATACATTCAATACTACATGTATGTTTGAATCAATGTAATTTTCTGTTTCCATTGTTCGGCTAGAAACTATAATGCATGCTTGAATATTTTCATTGTTTAGTTAGTGTTGAACGGTAAGTTTACCTGTTTTAAGTGCCTCTTTCACTCACTTTTTGCTCGTATAATAACTTAATCTTTAGTTTTCTTATTTGTTTTATTTATATTTTGTAGGAAATAACCCAAAATCAAGCAAATATCGCAAAAAGGGACGAAGACGGGACAAAACAGCGAAAACCGGCAAAAGGGGGCAAAACCTGGGGGAAACGGACCACCGTGCCAGCAATGTGGCACGGTGTGGCCGTGCCACGTGGCACGGCCGTGCCACATGGCACGGCCTGACCGTGCCACATGGCACGGTCGTGCCTCCCCCCCAATTTTGCCGTCTGCTCGGGTTTCTATTTAAGCTTTGTTCGGGGGTCGCTCGGGTCTCTCTCGGGGGGTTCTTCCAGGCGATTTTTAGGGTAGTTTAGTTTAGGTTTTAGCCAATAAAAACTCCATTGGGAGGATTAGATTAGGGTTATATTGGATTGTTCTTGGATTCAAGCAATTGGATTTGAAGTTCCTTCCATCAATCTATAAGCCTTCTTCTCTCTTTCTCCGCTTATTTCAATTTGGTTATTGTTTGTTCTTATTTTGATTATGTTAGTTTAGATTGTGTTCAGTTTATTTGTTTGGTTTTTCATTGTTAATTTATGTTATTTAGTTGTTTAGAATTGTTTGATTTCATTCTCTTCGTTTTGTTCTTCAAGTTTATGTTCTTAGTTGTTAGTTTAGGTTTCCATGCGTTTTTCATGTTTGGTTGGTAGATTGTGTTGGCTTGGGTTGTGATTAGCCGCTTGATGGCTGATTAATCTTTGTACTAGTCCTAACCATACCCAATCTATACTTAGAACCTAGAGTTTTCCTTCACGCCCGCCAAGTGTTCGATGAAATGCCTGAGAGGGTTTTCATCCATATTTTTGGGCGATTGACTTATGCTGAGAGGTGAGGTCAATTTGCTAGTGTGGGAGAGGGAATAGCCGAGTTCGGGACACGAAAGTAGTATCCGAATCGAGCTAGGTCCAGGGTTGCTAGTTTTGTGGCCTAATTCGACTAACCCCACGAAAGTAGGTGGTTACGCGAATTAGACTAGCTCATGACCCTTGAAAGAGGGCTTGAGTGGTCTTTGATGGTGCAACCGACCATCTCTTGTTCATAGTGTGGTTTGGGTAGGTTAGGGTTCGTCTTGGTTAGTTGGTTCATTCATTGGTAAAATCATAAACCCAAGTCCCTTTTTGTTTATTTGTTTTAGTAGTTTAGTCCTTCTTTCTTCACTCTCTCTCTGGCCTAGATTGAGACGCTTTAGTTAACCTCGGTAGTTGGAAACACAACTCCCTGCGGACGACACCCCAAGTACTCAACGATACACCTTACACTTGGGGTTTATAAATATTAAAACTGTGTGGTTTTTCCCTAACAGTTAGAAATTACGATGCATACTTGAATACTATTTCTATATATTTTTTATCATGACATACATTCAATACTGTAATGAATGCTTGAATCAATGTAACAGTTTTTATTGTTTAGTAAAATACTATAATGCATTCTTGAGTACTATTTGTAGGGTTTTTTTCATAAATCATGACAAATGTTCAAAATTATTAAACATATCGTATATTTAACTTCAGACACAAATCACAAGGTAAGGTTATAGAAAATTTTAATTTCTTGAGATTTTTTTTAAAAAATCATGTGTTAATTGAGATTTTGATGGGTCCTTCTAATTTCAAGAAATAAAATAACCCCATTTTAGGTTAGCTAATCAAATGAACAAATTTAAAAATACTATTTTTGGATTTTTAATTATGGGTTAACTAAACAGACAGTCAGATAGTCAGAATTCTGTGGGTAATATACTGCAACTAATTATGATCCATGATTTAACTAGAATATCCTAACATGCGCCTCTCTGCTAACTCATTATCTTTCCTTCTGAGAGGGGACAACTTATATAAATTGGTAAGTAATTTTAAATCAATAGACAACCTACCATATATGATAATTTTTATTACTTTTCTAAATCCATCAACTATTTTCACAATCCCCATTTTTTCAGAAAAATAAAATTTGCTTAATTTGAATCACCTAAAATTACTAAATCTATAGTCCTAAATCTACAAACTCATTTGTGTTGCAACTCATGATTTAAGTGGAACACAAACCTTAGGAGATATATTGTCAAAAGAAGAATTCGATGACATATTTTCCAACAAAGGCCACCCAACTTCATGATTTGAAAAGGAGGAGCCTAAGCATATCATGGATGACTAATTTTGACATATTGTAACTACATATTGAGATAACTTGAATGAATTGTGACCATAATAGATCTATTTTCAAAGATAAAAATTTTCTAAAAGAAAAGAATAAAAAACTATATAATACTAAAAAGTTCTAACTATAATAACTAGGCTTATTAAATTTTTATAGTGAAAATTTATTTCTACTTATAACATCACTTACTAAGTAGCTTATTTGTGTCTTCTTTTCTAAATAATAATAGCAACTATGTGTCTTTTGTAAATAACTTATTATCTATTTTATAAATTACCGTGCAAAGTATGGGTCTATATTAGTGTTCTACAATTACAATTGACAACTTATGAATAAACAACAATTCTCATGTACACAACTATGTACCATATTCAGGTACATACATATATAAGAGTCATCATATATATAATTGGGTTAAGCCCCTACTTCATTTCCCCCAACCCAACAAGTATTATCGTAATTTTTCCAACCCAACTGATGAGAAAAATATACATTATAGGGATCAAAAGGGTACACTGCAGACAAGAACAAATACACTGCAAGTAAGAAAAGATACATTGCAGGAAACAAATGGTGCATTGCTATGTGACTATGTGAGGTTTACTACTTGATCTTCAGGTGCAACTGCACAAGTTGATTCGCTGTCATTTCTAACCACTTATATACTAAACTTTTATAAATATGAGCACTTGGCTCCTAGGCCCCGTTCTTTTCTGCGGCGGGGAGCGATAAGCTTATCATGCATAACTTCTTACAGTTTCTTAGAGCTTGTCACATGCATCTTCTTACAACTTCTTACATTTTTTTACTACTTAACGCTACTTCTTGTCATTAAAAAGAATAGGGCCTTAGTCGAGATGAGTCTTTCTATTAAAATTATATATTCACAGATACCTTTTGAAAATTAAAAGGGAGAGACGTAAATTATTTGTGTAACTTGATTATTATTTTTTTTAATTGATAGCTTATTTTAGATGAAAATACCTCACTAGTAATGAAATATTTTGAAGTCTTTTCAAACGTACATTGATCTAGAGGTGATCCTTCCAAAAGTTAGCAAGATTTGCGGGTTTAGGTAGCAATCAGCAATAAGTCGATCCAATGATGCAGCTAGGCAGGTAGTAGACATGAAGTTGGAGAAGAGCAAGGCAAACAAAATGTAGAGTGGTCACTAACCTAGCTATACTTCCATATTTGATATATGATAGGTCCTATCAAACGAAAAGTTTGATCATATTGGTGAAGAGATAGATAGGGGGAGGCCAATGCAAGAGGGAAATTCACCCTACCAAAAGTGCTTCCATGCAATTGCAATTCTTGCAAACAAATAATCAAAAAGTTGGTAAAGTCAGTAATTATCACATGAACAACCATTCAACCAATGACCACACTAAAGGGCCCTAGAAGGTTCCCACCATTATTCTTTATATTTTATGAATTTTGAAATATAATAATATCTACTAGAAAACAAGTATCTCCAAGTTCAATGATGAGCTTCTTCTTTGATGACTCTGATCTTACAGATATAATTCTCGGTATTCTACATAACCGTCGTTAGGTTAAGTATATCTAAATTATCTAGACTAGTTAATAAATAAGTTGATGTAGATCCCTGTAAATTAAAAAGGAATCAAGTTTGCTTATACCATATTCAATTTAATAATTTTGGAGTAATATAATTATTGGAAATTAAGATGGGTGATCTGATTCATGTTGGATGGTTTTAACATTACATATTTAACTCTCCTGATCATAATTTGACACTACTTTTGACCTCTTAACTTATACTTCTCAAAATCAACATGTCTTTAAATATTTAACTTTAGTCCGAATATAAAATCCGATCATATAACGTCAAATAGGTCCTTGTAAAGAATGAATGAATGAATTTCCCACTATGTATGTATGGAAGGAATGCAAGAAATTAAAAGGGAGGTGGGGAAGATGAGTTTACTCCATATGGATTGAGAGTCCCCTAATTTTCCCCCAATTACCAAATATAAAGCCAGAGCAAGGATATGGATTGCTGCAGGTCACATGGCAGTCACCCTCACTTTTTGTCATATTGTTGGTGATACCTTTGTCTACTTTATAATAATTGAAACTACATATATAGCATTGTGGGTTAAAAAAGAAAGAGGGTGGCAAGTTAAAGCACCTTATAAAGAGTAGGGCAAGGGGAAGAAAGAAGAGATGGGCCGGCAGGTGTGTGAGGTGGGATGTGGGGTACGTCTTCATATAAGCTAGCTAGTGGTTAATTATTTATGAAGACAAATAATTCATTCATTCAACTTTCTAGGAAAATGAAACATGAGATTGGATTTTAGAACAAGTCTAAATCTATTTATTTTAGTAAGCATATTCGGTATTTGATTTGATTCAGGATTATCAATTTGTGTACTTCTTTCAATTTTTTGATTGCATATATACTTGTGAATGTGAATTTCCATGGAGTTAGGGTGAAAGAAAGGAAGTGTCTCTTTAGATTTTCATAGTTATAGTTTTTATGGCTAATTGTATTATTAACTGTAGTGTTTGATCTATTGTTGCCGATATGCTACTATTATTATTCTATATGGCTTGTACCCTTACATATAAGATCGTCTTGTTGAGTACAACAATTTTATCAGAATGATTAGCTTAGGTTTACATACAAACTAATTGAGACGCCTAACTGCCGACACTAAGAGCAACGTGTTGACCCGGTTTGGCTAGTTAAATCACCCTAGAGGAGGGGGTTGAATAGGGTGATCATCAATAGCCCAAATTAATCAAATAAAGAGCGAAAAGATAAACGTGGACAAGACACGAATAATGTTTTACGAGGTTACCATCAACCAAGCTTAATCCCCGTCTAGAGTTCCCTAAGTCTAGGATTAACTCAATTTTATTAGGAGAAATTATTATAACTCTAGAGTACACAAACTCTAAGTTCCAAGTTACAAGTTGACCCTTCAACAAGTCGTTGGTAGAGTTAACCCTTCAACTCTATGATCTCACCCAAATTACAACTTGAACAATACAATGAAATGTAATGTATATATTATAGAAGCAAATTTAAGCTCAAGGCATGCCAATAAGTTCTCGAGTAATGTTTATGTCAATGAGTGCTTGCTCTCTCTTGTGTTCTCTTGCTGCCAATCTCTTCCCCTTTTATAGATGAGAGGTGTAAAGAAGAGTGGAGAAAAATATGGCTAGTGATCGTTGCACATCTTGTGGAAATTCAATCTCCATGTTTGATTTCAAGGCCTTGAATTGGCATTCCAAGACCTTGATTTTTTCTATTTTTGCTCAAGTACTTCCAATAGCTACTTTTCGTGTTTTCGGCTGAATATCTTGACTGAAAATCTTCTAGAACCATTCATAATTTGTAGCATAATCTTCTAAGATATTCTATCACAAGATATTATCATATTAAGAGCAAATCTTTGACATTGATAAATATAGCTCCACAATCTTATATTCAAATTTGAATCACACAATATAATATCATAAAGATAACATGTTCAAATTTGAATGTTAAACAATCTCAAAGATATTGTGACACCTTATATAAAATCAATTAAGTAAAATTAATATTCCAACATCCACTTCAAAAATATAGCACATTTAAACAATAATAATTATTAAGACCTTTCAAATATAACATGATGAATATGTCAATTGATTAATTTTTTTTTGTCTTTCGTCAAAACATGTTAAAAACTCAATTTGAGCTTTTAAAAAAGCTAACACAATGAATTTTCCTACTGAAAAATAATCTACTACCTCACCTTGATTAGTCAGATATCAAAATACAACAATTCTGAATATGCCAATGAAATGGACACCAAATTTACACTGATATAATGTGACATAGTTAATTAGATAAAAAATATCACAATAAAAATAGAAAATCTTAATCTTAAAAATTAAAATAAAGCAATCACAATTATATTGAATTGATATACTTTTAGTAAACTTTTTGTCGATGTAAATACAATTTCTCATCAATGTAATCATGAGTTTTTTTTTTTTTTTTTTTAAATTATGATTCGGTCTTCATTTTCCACTGCTATCAAAGTAACTAGCTTACACGTCAGGCACTAATTAAGGAATAATTTACTTTTTTTAGAACTAAAAATTTCAATTGAAAGTTGGGATAAGATGGAATTAGTGAACCAATAATATAAACACAGGTAATTAGCACCTGAGTATGACTAGCTAGGGCGACCAAATATTCCTCCATTGACTATTTTGTACGATCGAGCCATTTTCATAATGTGACAGCAACTAATTTTTATCTGAAGTGTTGGTACGTAATAGTATCCACCAATTCAGTGGCGTTGGGTTGTTTTCATGGGCGTTGATTATCTGAGTAAATCACTTGTTTTTCTTCTTTTCATACCATAATATGTACTTTGGATGCCTTAATGTACAAACATTCGTGAGTACATTTGGTATATATGTTTAATTTGGTTAACTTATGCCGGGATACTTTAAGGAAGAAGTCTTCTTCAACCAATACGAAATAGCGAGCCAGATATGAAGACTTTGAAAACGTGGAAGTCAATTTTTATGTAAATTAAAAGAAAATTAAAAATAAAAAATCCCATAAAGTTAAGAGAAATTAAGAAACAATAAAGAATAATCTCAAGTTTTCAAAATTTCATTGATTGGATGTAATGCTCGCCAAAATAATCTATCTAATTTGATTATTTAAATTTATCTGATTCGAACAAAATGGATCCGATCATAAAATTAATGTCCAAATTTAAATTCAAAAAATTAATCATGACCAAATTAAAATTCGGCCAAGTTTGATCGACCCAACCCAGGTAGTTCGAAGTTGGCAATCAATTTAGGTTGAAACAAATTTGGACAATTGGACAGTTTACTTGGGACATCAGACACTTGGTCTTAGGTATAATTTTAGCCTGAAATTCCTAGAATTTTCAATCAAAACTTGGAAAATTGAAAGTCAATGTCCGAGTTCGATGATATACATAATTTCAATGAAGTTTCCAAAAGTTCAAATTATCAATTGATACATTTGGACAACAAGACTTGGATTTTGGTCACACCATGATGTCCAAGTCTGCTACACGAAACAAATTCAAATATAATATTTTTGTCCAAAAGGCTAATTTATTTAGATGTAAATTAATCTGAACTTGAATTTTACCAACGCTAATTAAATGTGTAGTAGATTTATCAAAATGCCCAAACCCTAAATCCCCAAGCCAAAAACCATGGGAGAAAAGGGAAACTTAACCCCACCACCATTATACCTTACCAAAAACCTAACCACCAAACGCCAGCCAAAGCCCGGATTTGAAGAGCTAAGAATCTTGATATTGCAACTATTCGATTAATTAGTTATAAGAAATTCTAATTAACCCTCTATCCATAAGTGAGAAGGACTGAATATATCTATTACGAAAAAAAATACTAATTTTTTAATATTTTATACACACTAACAATCTGTTTGAATTGAGGGAAGAGAAGGTAATGTGAGGAGAATGAAGGTTAATAAACTCTCATTCTCCTTAATTATTTAAGAATACTAAATGAGAGGGAAGGAAGGGGAATGGAAGAGAACATTTTCTCGTCATCCCCCCCTCCCAATTCCCCCTATTTTATTCACCCTCAAAATGAGGAAAAAATGAGTAGAATGAAGGTTTTTAATAGTTCCCGCCCTCCTGTCCCTCCATCCCTTTTGATAACATAATCAAATCAGGTGAATATAAATTATTTTCATTTCTTTCCCCTCCCCTCTCTGCCGCTCCGTTCCTCCTCTCTATCTCAATCCAAACTGTTAAATCAATAGCTAGTAGGACTTCACAGTTATTGTCTAAATGAAGATAAGCAGTGATCGAATCCAATTATGGAATTCTTACTATGATTTACTGTTGGTTTATGAAATTAGATTGGGTTTTTACATTTAGAACCAACTTAATTTCCTTCAGAGTAGACGGGCTTGCATTTGGAGCTACTTTGCAGCTTTCCATGACGACTTCGATTTTACAATAAGAAAGAGTGGATGGTGGCAGCATCATGGTTTAGGTTTGTGTGTAGGAATGACAATGAGTTGAATCTGAAAGAGATTTAGTTAGATCTAAACCCGATTATGATCCCTAGGACTTGTAGAATTGCGAATTTCTAAATGTTAAAAATCAAAAATATTTGATAGGGTCTAGATAGGATTTCAGTCTAAAAATTTTGGACCCATATTCAAACACAATCGAAATCTTGGTGGAACAACTAGATTCTCTTCAAACACATCCGAGCAATTGTATCCATACTTGAATTGCATAGAAGTTCACATTACCACTAGAAATGGATCTTATGCCTAGGGCGGAACCTTTTCGTGCTCATCAAGTGGGCAAGCTTGCAACATCCTAATTATGTGTAATTGTAAGTTTGCTAACCAAATAACTACAACACAATTAGATTTAGCTTGGAGTTAATTAAAAAGTAGATACTGTTAGAGTATAAACTTATTCGTGGACCTTCAATCATCAGTTTAGACTTTTTGTTGAGATGGTTGTTGAACATGATATCAGAGACTATTTGAGTGAGAGGTTTCGATTTTGAACATTAACAGTCCCTATATTTATTGTCCAAGGTATTAAGGAACCTTTTCAGCACCCACACTTCGAACCGATGGAGCATTTCTATGAGGGAACGTGTTAGAGTAAAAATCTATTCATGAGACCTCGACCATCAACTTAAGCTCTTGGTTGAGATGATTCCTAAACAGATATAATTGGAGGTGAAAATGAGTGGAAACAACTTGTGAGAGCTCACAGAAAACTTGGAACTTGACTTGTGAGAAGCTCGAGCAAGCTCAAGATATATAGAGCTCGGTGTATTAACGAGTCGAGCCAAGCCAAGCAAGAAGGAGCTTTGCTTCGTAGACAAGCACGATTCTATACCTGAAATTTTTTGGATTTGAAAATCCTATGAGACAGGCTTAGTCTCAAATCTACTATGCTTGGGCTCTGCTTGACTTGTATACTTAGATTCAATTGTCAACTTTCTACCTCAATAGGTTGTGATGTAAGATTAAATTCGGTGGTTACAAATTATCACCCATGAAAACAATTTTTTGCTTATGGCCACTATTTCATTCTCACCTTATAGCCTTGCTCTTATTTCCCACTATAATAACAGCTAGCAACAATAATGCCTACACTAGTAGTTTCAATGTACACAGTTTGTGCTTGCT
Source organism: Selenicereus undatus (assembly GCA_017589665.1). Lineage (NCBI taxonomy): Eukaryota > Viridiplantae > Streptophyta > Magnoliopsida > Caryophyllales > Cactaceae > Selenicereus > Selenicereus undatus. The sequence goes on from JACYFF010031959.1 coordinate 5,734,999, forward strand.
CAAAATAGCATATAATATCGGCAATTTCTTATGTGCTCCTAGAAGTGCATGCTCTCATTGCCTATGGGTATATATTTTTCAAGCGTGTATTTATCATATATTAATTTTTTAATATATATTTGTTGATATGGCCCTTGAGAGTATGTGCTTCAAAGAGTATGATATACATATTGTGGAATCTCCTTTCATGTTCATTTTCATTTGTTGGAAAAATTTATCTTTACCCCCCCCCCAAAAAAAAGAAAACGATGTTCCAAGAAAACTGATTTCCAAATAAAATTGATTTTTAGGGAAAATTTTCTTTTTTTGGTGGTAAGAAAATTTAAAACAAGCAGTCCAATAGTAAAAAAATTAAAAATCTAAAACTTCAAGTATTTAAATTTATCTTGGCCAAAAACTATCCTGGCCTATGGTGGGGGGTTTGGCAGTTGAAAGTAGGGTTATGGTTGCTATTAAAATGAGCAAGCCAACTTCCTTTTTTCAAAAAAGGAACATAAGAATTAAGGTGGCATTTGGTTCACTATTTTAATTTTTTGAGTCCATGTACGGAAATGGAATCACCTAATTCCACACCTCATGTATGCTTGGTGGTTTTATAACTCAGGATCACATATAGGACGGTTTTTATCAACCCATGAGGTATGATCATGAATTTAGCCATGTTCAGCAAAATTAACGGTTCAAGTAGCAGATAATGGTTCAGGTAGCGGATAACGTTTCCATTAGCGGATAGTTGTTTGGATGAGCAATTGAAATAAATGTGTTCGGTAAATTTAGTTGTTGGGTCAGTTGATTAATGTAAATTGACATAAAAGGATATAGATAATTTCTAAAGATAAAATTTTCAAAGGATGTTTTTTGTCAAAAAAATATGAAATGCTATTTTTGAATGCAAAACGTTAATACTATTAGTTTTTCAGAAACACTACTTAAAACGCTAAACGCTACTTGAAACATTAGTCAAGACATTATGTCACCGAACACTAAAAAATACCTAATGAGTGTATTGACTAACACTCATTAGGTATTTTTTAGTCTTAATTGGTAAACCAATGTTTTGGCTAGCATTTCAAGTAGTATTTAGCGTTTTACGTAGCGTTTTTGAAAAGTTAATAATATTAACGTTTGACATTTAAAAGTAGCGCCTTATATTTTTTTTAGTCAAAAAATATCCTTTAAAAATTTTATCTTTGAAAATTATCTATATTTTTTTATGCCAATTTACATTAATCAGCTAGTCTAACAGCTAAATTTACCAAATATATTAGTTTAAACCGCTCATCTAAACAGCTATCCGCTAACAGCTAAATTAGAAACATCATCCGCTATCTAAACAGCTATTTACTACCTGAACTACTATTTACTATCTAAGCAGCTAATTCTGCCGAACATAACCTAAAACATTCCTCACCTCTCCAAGTTATGTAAACCTATGCCTCTGAGTATCTCTTTGAGTCTTGCCTTCAACAAGTCAAATAACAAGGTCATGTTCTTTTCCTTGGAAAATAAGGCTGAGAAAAGGAAAGGATTTAGAAGGCGTGAAAAGGATTGAGAAGGATCAGGAACGAATGAGAAGATTTTGATCTCTTTTTTAAAGTTAGAGAATGGAAAGAATTAGTTCTTTGAAAATGAGTGAGAATGAATGGTAAAAGGTGGAAAGCATAAGAAAGAAACGGAAAAAAGTTGAAAAATTCTTATTTACTGACGAAAGGAATAGGCCCAAAGTATGGTAATCAATGATATATAAGACTTATACCTAAAGTACTCTATAGAACACGTTGATGTGGATTGATGCTCATATCCCAACAAGAAGGTGATTAACAAAAACCATCCAATGTATACAGCTCATGTCAAAATTGCTAGGGTTTTAAGAAGCTTCATATTAATGGGCTTACACAAATTAATTGAAAAACTAACGCATCATTAAAAAAACAAAGTAGATCAATTTCATATATGCACCATCCATTTAATTAAAATAAACTATGAAATTGGGGGTTAAGTTAGTTGCTTTTTCCTTTCAAGGATTCTACATGTAGACTAGACAAAATTGATTTGAAGCCAAAAACTCGAACTGAAAGATATGCACTTACATTCATAGGGGTCATCACAATAGACTCATCTAAAAGTGGACAAAAAACATGAATTGACCCAAATTGGTTGTACCAGACCCGAAGCTATATACAAAACTGTTTCTTTATGCATGACAAATTTATTCCGCTAATCACCAGTTAATCCGAAATCAATATGAAAGGAATATCACTCGATTTGACCCAACTCAAATCAAATTGAACCAAAATTTCATTTGATACCAATATGATCCGACCCCAAAACTCGACCCGTACCAAACTGAAGGATTGATTTGCTCGGCATGACTACAAGAACTAAAAATCAAATTGAAAAAACCCCCAAAAAAAAGGAATTGAAAAGTTGAAAAAGGGAGGTAGAAAAGTGATACGAAGTCCTGTCACTTGTTTTCTTGACTCCCTATTTTCACAATGACAGTATATTGAAAATTGTTTGAAGCAAGGAGTGGAGTGCAGTGGATGGATGGAACCTTAGCTCAACGTCTTATTCACCCCATTAATAATAGCTTTCAGAAGTCCTTTTCCTCTCTTTCTCTCTCTACTTCTTCCCTTCACTTCTCACTCTGTCTCTTCCCCCATAAAACCCTTTTTTTTTTTTCAGTCACAAGAAATTAGATAAAAAATCAACTGTTAATGGAGTCTGAATATGCTGAGTGATTTCCCTCTTTAGCCTTCTCCTTTTCAATACCCACCGTCCATATAAAGATATCCCCCATTACCATTACTCTGGTGCCTTCTCTGCTGTTCTAGAGAGAGAAGGAGAGAAAAAGAAAGCTAGGCATAAAGACTTGAGGAGGTAATTTTTTTGGTTTTCAAGTTTAATTTGGTAAGAAATTAGATGGGAGACTTTAAATGATTTTTCCACTTTTATAAATACCCACCTACAAGGGCAATTTCTCTTTCATCCCTTTCTTCTTGGGCAGATTGATTGATTTTCTCTTCTTCTTGCTCTTCTTCTTGCTTTGATCATAAACCCAGGTTTGTTTATTCATAGAGCCATCAATTGCCCTCTTGTTTTCCCCAATTGATTCACTCGAATTCTGGTTTTGGGCAGATCCCAGCTCAATTAGAAGCTAAGTTTACAGGGAGCAATGAGCAATTTATTGAACCAACAAGCTAATAACATGGTATTTTGCAAAGTTTTTCTTGTTGGGTTGATGATTTTTCTCTTTTGTTTCTTTTTCTTTTTTAAACATTTTGGGTTTCTTAGCTGTTGGGATGATGATAAGTTTTTAACGAGCTAAGGTTGTCTACATTTGAATCTTGTCAGATGATACTTTACTTTTGTGCGATTCACACTGGGTGTTATTATTGTTCTGGTCGAGGTGAAGTGATTATGTGTTAATCAGACGGTAATGAGATTATGATTGTTGTTTTAGGAAGCAACCACGGAGTTCCCAATGGAAATGGTGGTGAGGGAGGAGGGCTCCCCATCAAGCCAGAGGAAAATGGGGAGGGGAAAGATCGAAATCAAGCGGATCGAAAACACCACCAACCGCCAAGTGACCTTTTGCAAGAGGAGAAATGGTTTGCTTAAGAAGGCCTACGAGTTGTCTGTTCTTTGCGACGCTGAGGTTGCTCTTATTGTCTTCTCAAGCCGTGGCCGCCTCTATGAATATGCTAATCATAGGTATATCCATTTTTCACATACAATCATACCTTGTTTCAATTTTTTCTCCTTTATTGACAAATTTTTTATGAAATTTTTTGGAATCTAAAGGGCTAGATTTTGGGGTTTTTTTGGGGGGATGTTGGGGTATTGGATTTGGGTATGGAACAATGGAAAAGGGGTAAATGGGTAGTAGTACTTAAGATTGAGCTTTCTCAATAACTTAGGATGAGAATTGTCTTTCTTGCTTTTAGTTTTGGAATTTTTCCTCTCTTCTGTAAGAGCTTTTTATGAGCCTCCTTTTCTTGATATGAGCCCTTTTTAAGTTCCTTGGTTTGGCAGAAGCATAGATCTGCTTGTAATAGAGGGAAATAATAGCACTCTAGGAAATTTTGTTTTGGTTTTTTCTTTAGGGAAAAAAGGACTTGGTTGAGATCGGGAAGGTAAGCTATGCAAGCCTGTGATATCATCTTCTTATCTACCACCGGCCCTCCATTGTTACTTGTCAACTTTTTCTCTCTCTAAAACTGAGAGTACATGTCATGATCTATGATGCTAGAAGAGGGTACTTGTCAAGTTCTCATTAGCTAGCCCATGCCTTGCCCATCTCTTGACACTTCCTCAATAGCCTGTCAGTTACCCATAAAGCATAAACCAAAGGACATACAGAAAAGCTTATGTTCAAAAACACCCAACTTATAGAGAAAAAGAATGAAAAGAAAAATGAAAAAAGAAGGCTATTGAAAGTTCATTGCTGCATTTTGTCGAACATGTAATATGCATAGCTGAAATTAGGGTTTCTACACAAGCCTAGAAGGCAAAATCCTCCTTATCCATAACTAGATACCTCAGAAAATGTTGTCACACGTGACGAGGATTTCATATAGTCAAAAAAATGAGCCAAATTTAGAGCTTAATTTTTCTGGGTCAGTTGTTAAGTGAACATGTGGTGGGGAAGTTGTTCCAATTTATTGCAGAGCTCAAAACTGGTGTAATTAAAAGCCAACCCTCTACTTGTTACAAACATACAAACCCCAGTGACAAGTGGTTTGGTTAGATTTTGCTTTCCTTACTTAGGGTTTTAGCATTGTATCACACAACCAGTAGAAACAATTTTAAAAATGAAATTGATTGATTTCTTTTTCTCTTTTTAAGAATTTCTGTTTGTTTGGAGGTGAATTCTGGTCTGGTCTGGTCTGGGTTGCAGGAATCTTTGATGCACGTCACCCACAGGATTTTGCAGTGTAACTCTGACAATTTTGTCATGATTTCATGTTTCCATAGATGGGGTTTTAAGCTCTTTTATCTTCAATGGTGAAAGTAAAGTGTGATATCAGAGAGATAAATATGGAGATTGGAGACAGAAAATCTTGACTTGTTTTTTTGGTTTTGGTTTGATAGATTTCTTTGAATTGTGAAAGGATCTCACTTTCCCTCCCAGTTCATTTCTAATTCTCCTCCTCATTATATGAACTTATAACTCCAAAAGAACCCAAAAAAAAAAAAAAAAACCAACAATTTTTTTTTGTTGTATTTTTCTCTCTTTCTCTCTCTGCATTATGTGACATCATTCTGCACAGTTCTGCTCCAAACAAATGAACTGCATCCCCCCATCTTTGTCTATTTCTCTGCCTAAACTTTATTAGGGTAAATTGGGCAAGAATAGGGCTAGATCTTGCATAGATATTTTCATGCAAAACCCCAAAATTTTAAACAAAAAATGAGGATAGAGAAAATAAATGTACGGACATGGCGTGTTGTCTCCCCATGCAGAAGAGAGAGAGAAAAAAGGTGAGGAAGATGAGGGAGGCCGTACAACTATGGCTGCTGAGATATGATTGGTCAGAAAAAGAGAAGTTTTTATAAAAAAACAAAAAATGGTGAGTGATGATCATTTTATTCCTTCGATGTGGGTATTAGGGTAAATGGGTGGTTATTAACCAGAGGTTGATGGGCTTCCGCCACGTGGCTAGATCTATGCCGTTGGGTGGTCTACCCAATCATATCGTTGCACAGTTGCCAGAGTGGCAGAAGAGAGCCAATCACAGGCTCGAGGAAATTAAGGTTACTTGGAAAATCGAGAAAGAGAAAATCCAGGCATTTCATTTTTATAATTGATTTTTTTATTTTTTCATTTTTTTTGATTAAATGTGCGAGTCATTATTAGTCGTATATTACATCAAATCTGATGGGAAGAATCAGAGTTTGGAAAAACAAAAAAAAATCAGAGAAAAGGTTTGCAGAGGGTATTTTCAAATCACTGTTGTTGTAATTTTGGAGTTTTCGTGTTGGACTGGGTGAGGAACTTGTAGTAATAAACCAGCCTGATTTGACCATCGTAGATTAATTTAATCTTTTTTATTACCCAGATTAATTTAATTAAATATAGTAATTCCTCGTTTTTAACCTCTTTTGCTGCATCTTTTTATATTTATCTGTGTAGAAATAGTTGCTCCTCCACCCCCTGCCTTTCTCTGGTTTTTGAACTTTTATTAATTTCTCCATTTTGCATGTATGGTTATTAGTGAATTTTGAAGCCAAATTGGATTGTTAAACCATAATTTGTTGCAATATTCCTCCTGAAAATTGTTGGCAATAGTTGGCCCATTTCTGTTACTCTTTATTCCATCCATTTTAGTTTGCATTACCTGAATCTTTAGATTAAAGTGGTTATTAATTGATGAGAAAGTTCAATATTATATGCTAAATCTTGTAATTTAAAAAAAAAGGCGAAAATGGGGAATTACTAAATGTAGAAATTAGGGGGTGTAACCATTTCGAGCAGAATCCGAATTTTCTATGCTCAGCTCGGCTCGGTAAGCAACCAAGCTGAGCCCGAGTCTAAGTTGACTTAGTCAAACCGAGTCTGATCTGAGCCAAGGTTTTTAGTGAATTTTTTAAGTTTCATAATTCAGATCTTCATTCAACTTACCTTGAAAAATATTTAAAAAATTACTTTAAAATGCTACAACTCCAAATCAAAGGAAAAAGATCAAGAATATGCTTCAAAATTGAACTATATATAAACATTTAAACTAATACAAAGTTTGCATGTACCTATAAAACATATGCTATTTACCATCCAACATATTTAAACGAGTTCGAACAAATCGAATCGAACTAAGTTTGGACTTGGCTCAAGTTGCAAAATTTTGGAGCAAGGTGTAGAATGAAATATGTGTTACAAGTGATGATAATAAGGTATATTTCCATTTGGCAAACAATCTGCTTGAATAAATTGTGAACTACAATCAAGTCTTGCCTGCATAGACTTTAACATTGGTTTCGAAAACTAATAGGTAGAGTGAATAACCATTGATAAGGTTAAAAAGTGTGAGAGTAATACAGGGTAAAGGAGAGTATTGCATGCTCTATAACAATATAATTAATGCTGGAATGTGAAATAAGAGTAAAGGAGGATAATATATGAGTATTTAGGAAAATAAAAATACATCAATTAGTTGATAATTGCAACATGCAAGATAGAGTTTTCAAATGAAGTTTGAAAAAATTGAAACGTCCTTATTTTCACTAAAAGATTTTGACAATTCAATTATTTTTACTAACTATATTTTATTTACTGTCTTTCACGTCTTACACTATCATGTGGGAAAAATGGGACTTGGACGGAATAAGGGTTATATATGTTCCAATAGCCCTCATTTCTAACGAGATGTTTCTAATTTCTAAATATGGGCAATAAGAGTACTCTTCTAACTCTTTTAAACTCATTCATCACCTTCTCCCTGCCAAGCCCTAAAGGACCCTATGGACAGAAGTATAATCAATCCAAAATTGTAAGATCTATTATGAAGATGTAAGAGCCTTTCAATGTATAAAGCCATTTTCTCCTGTTAATTCAATTTCAATCTTGATCATACTGTTCCGCAAAGTTTGTGAGCTTATTTATCCATCCATAAACAGAGCCCTTCGATCTGATCTCGCAGGCGTACTATGTTTGGCTAAGCATAGTGTTATCCATGAAGGTTATTTGACTGAAAGTTGTAGCTTGAATCAATTAGCATTTTGGGTATCCAGCTAATCAACAGGAGGAAACACCCGATGCACAATATGATGTCCTAATGTTATCTAAGAGTAGAAAGTGAGAGAGGTTTCTTCATACATTTTGTTTGATAAGTCACCATACAATGCAATATAATGTAATCAATTTAACTCTACCACTTTATCAGCGACATTCACTGCATTACATTACACCACAAGCACGACATTAGAAGTAAACTATGAATGAATCTAACTCTAGCTACCATATGCTTTAATGGCAGAACTAGATAGTTCTTTGCTCCATAGAGGGGTTCCCTTCTCCCGCCCTTCTGAAGCTAGTAAACTTATCTCATTATTGGGGGATATTATTCTCTCCTTTTTCCCCACAAAATATTCCTCAAAATTTGAGATTAGGGATATACTGAGAATTAGGTTACTAAACTAATTGGCTTTGATGAACTGTAGTGTGAAGGGGACAATTGACAGGTACAAGAAGGCATGTGCTGACACGAGTGGGGCAGGTTCGGTGGCTGAAGCCAATGCCCAGGTATACTGCTATGTCGTACTTAAGTATCTCATCATCACAAAGCTTCCTACTTCCACTTTGTAATCTTTTATCTATACATCCTTAGTCTGTCCATTGATCCACCAATCTACAGTGCCCTGCTTGTTTAGGGTTTTTCTTAGAGTTCTTTTCCACGCTAATGCTTCTTTTCTGTTCTCTTTTGTGGGTTCAGGTTTTTTTGTGCCAATATCACTTGTATTTGCCATGTATTTATCTCAGACTGTCAAGTATCCCAATCTGTCAATGTAAATTTGGCCAGTTTTTAGAATGCTGCATGTTTCATTAGGAGATTTGGCAAATTGGTCATTTGGTTTGGTCATTGAATTTTGGATTCCGTTGCTTTGTTTTCTGTTCAACGATCCACTTTGCAATTGTTGTTGGTTGCTCTGGTTAACTGGTACAGCAATAAGAAGCACCAATAGTTTGAGCTTTCAAGTTGAGCATGGTGTAGATCGACTCAATTTTGAATCGGGTCAAAGTCGGGTTCCTACTTCATTTCTTAGGCTCAAATATTGTTCCAAGTTATTCAGATGGAATAATCAAACACGAAACAATTTTGTCAAGTTCATATTTCATTCTGTACTGAAGCTTCAATTATCCATTGTTATAGTATAATATAAGGGGTAAGCAGGTTAAATGAAAGAGACATTTGATCTGCAGTAACTTTGATGGATGCATCATGTATAGATGATCTCCAGCATGAGAATAGACAGCAATATCAAAGTGTGCTAACATTGATAATTTTGCATTGATGTTGCAGTATTATCAACAAGAATCTCAAAAATTAAGGAACCAGATCCGCTCTATAACTGAGAACAACAGGTAAATTTCAGGTGAAAAAACCTTAAGTTGATAAAAGAGGTTGAAAATTATGATGCAGAGATTTCTGAAACCGAAAAAAAGGTTGCTTTCCAGGCACATGATGGGTGAAGGCCTGAGCAACCTAAGTATGAAGGAGCTTAAGAATCTCGAAGGCAAATTGGAGCGAGGTATCAGTAGAATTCGCTCCAAAAAGGTAAACATTAAAATTTTGATTAATTTGTTTCTTTTTAGTGAAGAATATGAAATTTGTGCTGGGATTAGGTATTGGTTTCTACCAATAAAATTTCTTTTTTCCCCTTCTTTATAATTTGAATTTTCTCTGTGACAGAATGAGCTGCTGTTTGCTGAGATAGAGTTCATGCAGAAAAGGGTTAGTGTTTCCATCCTTGAATTTCTCCAGAAACAAGCATTGTAGGGGAATTATTTGATATGAATGTTGCTTCAGATTATCCGTTTAGGTGTGGTTTGCATATGATAATGGTGATAATAAACGACTAAAACTTTGAATCTCATGTAAACTGACCAGCGAAGTTAACATACGAGCAATAAGATCAGTTAGCAGTGCTTGGGTGCATACACAGTGCTGAGAATGTGATAAGGTGTTTACAGTAGGGTTTGTCTCATGTTTTTCTATCCTTTGGCCACCTTATATGTTTCAGCATGCAAAAAGGGTTTTGGATCACTTAGGCAGGAATGTGATATGAATTACTACTTTATGCCATAAGTTAGCTTGAACTTAACTCTGAAGTGCTTAGCCCTAAATGGAGATCATGATGATAATGCCCTATTCAATTCTCATAATTATTAAAGGGAGATAAAAGGTCATTTTCGAATTAGAAAAGGGAAATCAAAAATCATTAAGTATGGGCATGATATAGAGTGTTAACAGAAGCATATGATAGGTTTTATTAGAGTAGGTCCACAAGAGAAAGTGACTTAACGGAAAAGTCTACACGACTTATTCCCTAACATTTACAAAACCTCATGAGATGACATGTTGAATGTTTGTTGAAGAGTTTCCTTTTTTCAATAGATACCACAAACATCATTATAAATGAAGTCAAAAAGCTTCCATCCCCTTGATTTGGCATTGATCAACTTGCGTGCATTATAAGCAATTGGATCTTAATGTAACGATTTGATCTAACTTGATAATTCAAAATAAAAAATCTTGTAATCTGACTATATAACTTGGTTTTCGACACCATATTGTATAGTTCAAGGGTCTGTAGCCGAATCCAAACATTTAGACACATATCACTGCAGCTTCAATTCTTACCAAGTTATAATGCTTCTTACTCATATATTCCTTGTGCATGTGATTTGCACGCAACTATTTCAATTTACAACTTTGCAAGCAGCCCATAGGTAGTACCTTTAATTCCTGCAATAAACAGTACATATCTACTTCATGACAAATTACGGTGTCCTGCAGGAAATCGAGCTGCATAACAACAACCAGTTTCTCCGAGCAAGGGTCTGTGTCTTGCTCTCTCTTCTCTTTGACAACATCTTTTTCGTTCATTCTTGATGCAATGCAACTGCTCGAACTAATCAGATCACTCATAGAAAATGCAGATAGCTGAAAACGAGCGAGCCCAGCAAAGTATGAGCTTGATGCCAGGGGCAGGTGACTATGACCTTGTTCCTTCTCAGTCATTTGATTCCCGGAATTACTTTCAAGTGAACGCTCTCCAACCCAATAATCAGTACTCGCGCCAAGACCAGACTCCGCTTCAGTTAGTCTAAGGTACTTACAAACAACCTTACTTCAAACTTCGATCACATAGCTTCTTTTTTGTGCACGCGTGTGTGTTTTGATGATGATGATGATGATGATATGAAAAGAAATTAAGCTTTGTGCAAAATGTCTTTGTGCCAGAATAATGCTGGGAGAGCTGATAAATGAGGATTTGAAGGAGCACAAATTTGGCTAGTGCATTGGCAAAAATGGTCTAGTCTTCTATCATCAGACTTTAGCATTTTATATTAAGGAAAACAAACAAAAAAAATTGTATATTTGGGGTGTGCTATGTGTGTCTGCAAGACAGAGGATGCAACTTAAAACCTACAACTTTTATGTCTCACCAACTATGCATGGCGGTTAATTTAACCTCGATCTGTGCTTATATTTAGATTTAAATTATTGCTTTATTGTCTGCTATCTGTGTGATGAATGAATGCTTAAGCCATCACTGCGTTTGGGTAAAAAGAGTGAAAGAATCGTGAACCAGAAATTTGTTTTTGTTTTTTTTAGTGAGTTTGGGGGGGAGGGGGTTAATGTAAAAAATGAGTCTTGAACTGCTTTCTAAGATTGACATGACTCGAATGAGTTAACCCGAATCCAAATTGATTTGATATACAAACCTCTAATCAATGATCTAAACCGATTTAGGTAAACCCAAACCTAGCCCAATTGACTGATTTGTCACCTCTAGTGCTATTATTATTATTATTATTATTGTTGTTGTTGTTGTTGTTGTTGTTGTTGTTCAATTAATATATTCTTAAATTTAATAATAAACTGATCATTCATGCGTAGCTCAAAATCTTGCAAACTCTAGTGCTATCTAAACGCAAAAATAGACGGATTTAAACATATTCAAAGCAAATATGATGCAAATCCATTCTGAGTTGGATCCAAGGACAACCATCCAATTAGTAGGTCAACTTTAGAAACACATCAATACATACTGCCATATTTAACGAGAGTTATGAAACTAAGACAATGCTACTTTTAGAAATGTAGCATATGCACTTTGACAAATAACCACAAGGAACAAAACCGAGCGCTATGAACGCACCAACTTAATTGGAGCATCTTGACTTTTAGGTCCAATACGAAATCCAAAGCAGGTGAAGCACTCCCTTTTTTATCTGAATTCAAGTCATTAAATCAAATCTTGAATATATTCCGAGTCCAAAGACTTATTAATCCCATCATCCATACTACCGTCGATCTAATCTAGTAAATGTCATGTTTTTTTTATTCATATTCTATTTTGATAATATCCCCCTCGATTATAAGACACACCCTATATATGCGGCAAAATTTTCTGTTATCTTAGTAAAACTTAACTCATAATATTTTGTCTTTCGAAAAAAGAAAAGAAAAGAAAAAAGTCACCACATCCAAGGATTTAGAAAGTAGCAACTTCTACTAGTGTACAAAAAGAAAAGGCATAGCATAGATAGGTCAATATCAGAAAATGAGGTGAGTACAGATGTACACGTGAAAGTGACTGTACATCCGTTGTTACTCTAGGAAGGTCAAATCCATACGGAATTAGGCTGTGTGAATTTGGCCCTACGTGCTTGTGGACTATGTGAAAACTTTGGACTTTTATACATGTTATTATGTCAATAAGAATAAGGTCACAAATTCATAACTACCCAAGATTTCCATGCCCTCCTTGTCTTCTCTTCATGCACGTCATTTGACCACAGCACAAATAACAGAAAGTGGAAAGCAAAGTGGTGGGAGAACATGCCAAAGGAGAAAGATCTTAACTTTATAGTTAAGGTTGAACACAGGGATAATTGTCTTTAAATTCTCGTCTTATTTAATTACTGGACATTTATAGACAAGTGTTGAAATTTTTAGCATATAGTTTTCAATAAATGCTAATAGAACTTTAGCCAGAATTAGATTGAGCTTTCACATCTATAAAGAAGGTTCTAAAACTTACATGGGAGGATTTAGAACTTTTCAGGAAAGACCCAAAATTTGGTATAAAGCCTCGTTTTTTTAGTGGAACTATAAGATTTTTAGCAAAATTTTGAGATTATTAATGGAGTTTGAGATTAATCTTTAAACATATAAGGTTTTAAATACATAGCGATTAGATAATATTTTGAGTATGCTAAAATGGTGTCTGTATTTTTATCAGCTTTTTCACTACCAGCAATAATCGAAAGACGTATGCTATCAATTTTACGTCTAGTATGGTTAGGGGAGTCCATGAAAAACGAGTAAAAGTTACCGCCAATAATGTTTAAGGTACACCTTGGTTGGCGAAGTTGGATTCGATTGAGATCTACTTTTGAGTTCGAGATGTACACAAATTGCATGTTATTTATGGTTTTCCTTTTCAATGATTAAACTTCATTTACGTATTTTGGAACCAAGCTGATTGACCACATTTTTTATTTTTTTTTTTGGTGCGGAAATTTTAGGCAGGGGGTCAGGCTCACCCCAAGCCAAGGGCAGGGCTTCAGTTGATTGACCACATTATGGACCCAACTTTATGGACACAGTTACGTACTGGGCATAACCGATTCTTTTGGAGTTGGAACAATGAGCTCTTTTAGAGACGGGGAAGGATTAAGGGAGGTTTGTAGGGAGTTACAAAAGAAAAATACTTTAAATCCAAGACTATCTTATAATTTATAGACCAACCAACTGAAAGCACCTTTTTCGTGATTTAACCTCATACTTATGAAGACAATGCTTAGTGTTTAGGTGTTGCAACTATCTTTGTACCAAGAGACTAACAACCTATACTACTAACTCCACATTCCCACAAATTAAAAAATAATGAAGTGAGATGTGGGCCTGGCAAAACTGCGGTGGCCATTGCTCATAGTGTTTGAATGATTAAGCCACACTAGAGGTTCAACCAGGAAAGCATATTGGGATTGGCCTCACGTTTGGGCTGGACCAATGAGCTTATGGTTGTTTTCTTCGTAATGGGCCCAGGTGAATAGAGCAAAGGCTACCCACCTTGTCTACAAACATACATGACCTATATCAATATTTATTACACACACGAGTATATGATAACAACAATATCAATAAAATGGAGCCCCCTAAAAGTTTCCAGGCCAGTTGATCGACACCCAAAGTACAAATGGGATGATCTATTTTATTATTATCATTGTTATAACTTGACATTAACTTTACATAAAACTTGCTCTTGAAAATGCTTTTCAATTGTGGTTTTTAATGATTGTAATCAATTTATCATGTACTATATATGAATTATGATGCTCTTATGCGAA
>JACYFF010031959.1:5749091-5764172 GCA_017589665.1 Selenicereus undatus
ATCAATTTATCATGTACTATATATGAATTATGATGCTCTTATGCGAATTGCTTCAGCTAATCTTTCATTATTTTCAACCTACATGATAAGATTCACGTCGTGATTCCTTTTTTTTTTGTATATGTTCATTGTGTATAGTCTATAAGTTTTGTATATATGATCATATCGTTAGCTGCGAAAAAGTCAATTTGTCACGTGATTGTTAGGATGTATATGCAATTGTGTATTGTCTATAAGTTTTGTATCATCATGTACTATATATGAATAAAAGAAGGAAGCTTGTCTCATCGAAAATTGTCTAAACAAATTAATACAGTATTATTTTTTGGGAAAAGGTAAATAATCATAAATGTTCTACCATAATCCAACAAGCAAAAGGATGAGAACACAAGCAACTTGCAAATTTATTTATTTCCAACTCTAGTGAATTAAGCTCCTAAAACAAGCTAAAACACTAGCTAGGTAATTAACAGAAAAAGTAAAATCAAACATACAACTATACTAAGCAAACTTATGAAAAGGCCTTTGTAGGTTGAACTAGTTAGAGGTGGACTAGCTGACCAATATCGTACGGATAAGCATCAAGAGCAGTGGCGGCCTTGAAAGCTCTAGCTGCTGTGAGTCTATTTACAGCTTCTGTAGGATGAAACCCATCAAAGAAGATGTAATTGTTCCTGTTAATGCATGAAGGCGCTTTCTCTTTGCACTGGTAATCTCCCCTTAGGGTGCAACATGCCAACCTCGACACAGTCAATCCTGCTTGCACACAGCTGCTTTTTTTAAATTTTCGGAATTATGGTTTGATTGTGTCATTAAAAGGTAGAAGTCAATTCGTGGCAAAGTCGGGATTATGGTCTTTAAAATTACGGTTAGGATGTCATTAATATTATGGACTCCTAGAAACTAAGGGGTGATTAAAATTAAGTCAAAAAATACTAAGGTTGATAAAATTAATGTTGAAAATAAGAAGGGTATTAAGTGTAAAGATTCCAAAGGAAACCTAATATATATGTTGTTCGATACAGGTCTGCCATTCTTCTATTTAACAATTAAACTTGTCAAGTTCATAGAATCAAATTTATTTATCAGGCATATTTCAATCGGTTTACTTCTACTACTGTCAATTTTAATTAGGGTTAAAATCACACACAGGTTTAGATGCACATTGAATTTCACGTGTAAGCATGAAAAATGAGGTTAAAAACAGACTTGACCTTGAACGGGACCAAATTGGATGGCTTGACTACTAATGTAGGTAATATGGACTCCAGGAAGACTTTGAGCGAGCTGATCCACCAGGAGCTTCAATTTGTGGTTGAAAAAACCAACAGCAACGTTGATTGAGTTGACACAGGGTGGCAATGGACGGTTTTGGATTACTTCAGCCAAGGTACACCCTATGAACCCCAACCCAAACAGTGCTATCTTCCTAGCTCCACTTTTATACAGAGCCTATATGAATAGATACATCAACACATTCGTCATGTTAAAGTATAAACTTATTCTTGAGCTTTCAACCATTAGCTTAAACTTTTAATTGAGATTATTGTTAAACACATTAATCAATTAATCATTCGATTTGAATAGGCCTTTACATGGACAAACCCCAATTGGTTAATTTGAGTAAAATAAAAGCTCAAGAAATTCGGTAAACTAAGTGAGCAGTAGTTCAATGAAATCAAGTAGAGTCGAGTTACAGCTAACCTATAAGAAAATATAACTGTCTTCCTATAAATTTTATCTATTCATAGACACAAATATAGGGTGTGTGATTAATAATTTGCCTGTTTTTATTATAAAAACGCAAAGTAAACTAAGAAACCCTAGATAGATATACCTGGATTTGTTTAGAATATTCATGAATGAGGGCATCAGAATATTGGCTAAAGTTGTAGTGTTTGCTTGTTGGGTAGTAATTGGGCATGAAGTAGTTGTTAATGTAGTCATTGCTGCCAATGTTGAGGGTGTACAAACATTTATTTAAGTGCTCTTCGACGGACCCTTTAACCAAACCTTCCAGATTTTGCACCACCGACTTGTGGTGCTCTACCTGCTTCGATAGGCTTATGCACGCACCCTGGCAAAAAACAAAAGGCCAATTTTGATTTAGAATTTTTTTTTAGTATCCACCTTTTAATATTACCTATAAAGATGGGTAAAGTAATTAGATTAAGATAATATATTCATCGTTACCCCAAGAACTATTTAAATAAATACAATTTACGATGAACAGTTTAAATATGGATTGAGATTGTGTGTAAATTTTAAGGTAGATTATATATATATATATTACATTGGGAGGTATTTAGGAAGATTTTTAATACGTAACGCAATGATATTTTGATAAGTTGATTATTATATTGAAGAAAAGGTTTCAAAGTAGGGAACGACTAATCGTTAAGTTAAAAACAATTAATTACCAAATGTTGACCAGTTTCCGGACGAATACCAGCAGCACCGGATGCATAATTAACACCATTAAGTAATTCGGAGCCTTTTGCAGTGCTGAAGGGTGGAATGTACCCATGGAACCCCAGGCGCTCAGCTGCTTATAACAGCAAAATCAGAAGTCCAATTAATTAACATTTATCCACTTTGGTATATTTCGAACTAACTAGATTAATTAAATAAGAGTCAATTAAAGTGTAACAACGAGGAAAGCAATTATATGATTTTAACCTCCATCATACCCAAAATCAAAGGCCTGTTTAATTAATTTTTTAAGAACAGAAGTAAGAATATTAATAATGAGAAAATAAGCCCCTTGTTAGAGTGTTGCCTTCGAACACCAAAATAATATTACGTGTAAGTTTGTTGCATGTCTTGGAGGGACAAAAATAATAAATTTAATTATATGTACTAGCTTTACTTCTGATGGATGTCCTAGTCTCCTAGATCAAATGCATGTCGATGATCCCACCAAGTACCAATCTAAACCTTTCAAAAAAAAAAAAAAAAAAGGAGGAAAATACTGAAATAGTACTTATTTTGTAAACATAATGATAGGGTTAACCTAAAATCAATATATAATATATTGTCAACAAAATGCATCCAAAGATTAGGAATCCAAATCTTTTGATGACAAAAGAGCAATTCTACCAAAACGTGAGGGAAATCTGTTTAATTAATTACGTTGTATTACGTACAATCAACTAGACACTATATTAGTGTATTATTTATAGCATTATAAAAATTCAACCTGCATAAACGGAAAGTGGACTCACACGATTTTATCAATCACAGGTTATTCTGATGTTTTGCTTGTAATCTTTTGAGTCTATTATTATGCTCTGACATATTTAGTCTATTGACTTAATAATATAAACTGAAAAAAAGGCCAGGGAGACTCACATGGTTTTAATTCTTAATTGTCTTCTTGAAAAACTAACTCATTACGAACATGAAAGATTATGAAAACATGCAAACGTACATAACAATCTAACAACAACAATAAAGAAAAATGTAGCATTGTAAACCAAAGCCAAAAAAAGGGAAAGAATATGACACACCGAGTATATCGACGGTGGTTCGACCATTGGTAAACCGTCCGGTGGGAACATGGCCGAGATAATCAATCCCATAAGGTGGATAATTGGCCTTGGCCTTGGTGTTTAGGTCATTGTTGTTTCCGGCGTCCGATAACGAGTCTCCAAAAATGAAGAAACATGGAACCAGGGGGTCAGCATGAACGTCTTGTAGCCTTGTGACACAAATTGCAACAAGGAACAGAAATCCTGTAATTCTCCACATCTCAAGGTTTGCCTTTAATTGCAAATGAGAGAAGCAAAAACTAGAGAAGTCTATTATTATAGCAGGAATCAAAGGCTAATTAAGCATTTATACATGATGCCTAACCAATGAGGGGAATGTGGAACTATTAAGCATGGACTACATTATAATACTATATTTGTCATTGTTGTGTTTAAAAGCCATGTAAAAGTGAATGGTTTATACAATTTGGTAGTTCACTCAGCCGGCACGAAATTAGCCAATAGATTAATTGGATTTGGGGAAGGTTGATCTTAATTGGGTCAAATTAATTAAAACGGTTCATGCATCTTCCACGTTCCATCATATCAGTTCATATGTTATAGACCTATTGATCTAGCTAGTGACATACTTGTCACTTATTTATCAATGTTATTAAAAGTTTGAATTTTAACAATTAATCTCCAATTTTTTTGGCAGAAAATTAAAAAATTTAATAACAAGGCATATTAATTTCTCCATTATATTTATATGATCCCACAAGAATATCCTTCGATAGGGGTCATTGTATATGGTGAGTTAAATATAATAATAAGAAGAATAGTTCAAAGTTCTATTAGGTTTGGGTATATATTTGAATATGCAATATTGTATTAAGTGGATATACACAAGATAAATGAATGTTTATGGTCAATTTTCTGTTAAGTTTATGTTGAGCTAGAATATTAATATTTTTATTTTTTTTTAGCAGAATAAATAACAATCCTTGTAAAAATTGAGGCTTGAATTAGCATTCAATTCTAAATTTTCGTTTGGGTCAACTCCTGGGTATGATATCATTGTCTGTCTAACTCAAAGTCATAGGCTACAAATTTTGACAGCCACAGTATTGACTATTGAACATTTGAATTATTGTGCAAATAAAGAAGTCCTACACTTCGAATCCAAATTCCTTGACAAACTTGATAATAATGACATGGCTATATGTTAGATTTGAGTCCGGCCATCCTTGACACAACATGTAATGCCCTGGCCCAAATAAGTCAGGCGGGTAAATGAAATACATCTGATCTAATAATCTAATCTTTGAAATAGCATTTGTAGAAAAGTCGAGAGACTAATCTTTCATAACAAGCTGTCCTCACTTTAGCTTGAAGATGAGGGTGTTAGTTTACAAATGCAACAAGCCCTAGCATGATTGTGAGTAGTGATCCATAGCTTGATTAGCTTCCGTTCTGTGAGCATAGAGAGTAACCCAGAGTCTCCTCTCTATATGTAAAAAGTGACTAATACTTACTTCAGGTTAGTTATGGTACTATCTGACGATATATGAACCCAATGGTCGGGTGGCTAGGTGAACTACTGATTAATAACCTAACATTTTGACCTTTATTTGCACTTTGGCTAAATTAACGCTTTGCATCTTGTTGTCCTAACTTAGACCTTCGTTTTTGTTTTTTTTGAAACCAAAGGATAAATTTGTTATCATACGACATTTATAGTAGATCTTATTGTTTTGAAATGAATAAATCATTAAGATAACAAAATAATTCCGTTGCCAAAAAAAAATCATTGGTACATTTATAGTTTATCTAAGGGAAAGTCATCATGAAAAACAAAAACAAGATACAGATTGGGACTCATTGTTGACTTTTAGCCAATAGTAATTCATAAAAGTTACGAAACATTTTAATTGAAATCTTTTAGATTTAAAAAAAAAAAAAGAGTAGGAGGGGTTTGTCCTCACTTACGCTTGAAAATTGAAAACGTTTATTTTTAATACCCGACTTCTTTATTAGACTTATAGCATATATTTTTCTAATAGTAAATATTGTGTGAGACAGTCTATATAAAATGTATTATAATATAAACACTTTTATGATAACTTTTAGTGATAATTGGAGTGATTAAGTGTTAATTTGGGAGTGACTGTGACAAAAATCACTTCTATGTGAACTATTAATGACCCATCAAATAAAAAGTCACTTAAAAAATATATTGTTAGTTACTTCAAAATCTTTAAAAAGTCACCCCCAAAATAGTTTATCTCATAATAATTCTTATATGAGACTATCCAATCTAAAAATTTGTGTGTTATCTGAATTCTACAGTTGTCTAATGCAATTACAACTATTCTTTCTCCAAATTCCTCACTGTCGCCTCTAATACAACAACAACAACACCACATCCCAGTGTGGGTCTCGCTTTCGCGGGGTCTGGGGAGATCCAGTTGTAGGTAATCTTACCTCTACCGGTATTCCTACCCGTAGAGAGGTTGATTCCAAAAGACCCACCAAAAAGGATTTTGTGAAGATATTTTATAGAAGAAAGCTTTTATGAAAACATTTAATGAGAAAAATTAAGGCCACATAGCAGGGAATAACTAAGATAAATTGAAAAGACAAGTTGCTGAAACTATGAAACGCAAGAACAAAATAACAGAGAAAGGTGATATACCTTAACAATCAGAGGTAAGCAAACGTTGTCTCTTCCCAGAAAAAAGTACTACCTATATAATAAAAAAAAATACTACCTACATAATAAAAGTACTACCAGCACTAAGTCACTGCAACCCAAAGACAACTATGACCTCTGATCTTGGACCCAATCCCCCCCCCCCACCAAATACAACTATTCTGCAAACTTCACTCCTATGAGCCAAAAGGGGGGCATTTTGTACGGTCCCCGAGGTTTTAAACATTAATGAATATGACCTCAATATTTTAGAGTTTAATCTTACCACATTAAAATTTTAGTTTGTATTATTGAAACCTCATTTTAGTGAATGTGTGAAGAAATAGAATTGATTGATTGATTTGTCTTTTTTTTAGTGTTGTTTGTATACATATTACCTCTTAATCGATAGAGCGAAAGGATAGGTAATGATAACTCTCTATCATCCTTTCTCTCACTCATACTTTATTCGACACCCATCATTTCAGCCTGGACCAAGAGAGATTATGCTGGTGGCATCGAAAAAGAGGCAAATTAGTAAATCTTTTTACTTTCTTTACATATTCGATGAAATAATGTTTCAAACTTTCAATAATATACACCAAAATCTCAAAGATGGTAAAATTAAAATCTAAAATATCAATGTCATATTAATTAATGTTCTACACGTCAAGCTGAAGGTGGTCCGTGCAAAATACCCTGCAAGAAACATAACTTTTTGGTTTTTTTTTGGGAATTGAACATGACTTTGAAGTTTAAGGTAAACAAAGACCGCCCCCCCCCCCCCTCTCCCTCCTTATAATTCGGCACAGAGATTATAACCCAGTAAATTATGGGATAGCCTGCCTTCCAAGAGCTTTTTGTCTCTTCTTCCGAGAAGAAGGGGGGGGGGGGGGCGGATAAGCTGTGGCATCTAAGAAAATGCAACCATTAAAATATTAGAGCATCACGTAAAATGGGGCGCACTCAAGAGATTGCCAAGTCCCTAATCTTTTGCTCCACTTGTTAATCTTTCTCCAGTGAAGCTACGGAAGTTATATCCAAGAATACATACAAATAAACCATGCAAATTTAAAAAAAAAAGAAATATTCATGCAATTATATATATAGATCAAGTTATATATAGAGAGAGAGAGAAAAAAGGAGACCCATACAATTATGTATGTTGGAGTACTACGTTTTTATGCATATAAAGAAGCAACCTATGTAGTTATATTAATTTATACATTACTACAAGAGACCAAGGCAATTGTGAACCTATCCAATTGTATATATTAAGTTATAGATATTTCGGAAAAACTGGCAATTGATCATTAATAATAGGAGATGAGGATTTTTTTCGGTCACTTAAACGATGTTTACTCTTAAGCCTTAGTTAGATTTTACTCTCGTTTTTTATCCTAAAGATCAGTTTCGATTGCCTTTATATAGTGTTGTTAGCTTAATATAGCATGGGAGCATGTGCTTTCGAATGTCATTTATTCATGTATGTAATTCTTTTTAATGTTTATCTGTCATATTTCTTTTTTAATATAAACAACTGGCGTGGCTATTGGAAGCACATGCTCTTAGGAGCAGCATGAGAAAAGTTTGGAAAAAAGTAAGTGAAATGCCATGCTATCACATTTGAATTCTGAAACTCCGCTAGGTAACAGAATCAGGTAATATCTATATTTAATTTAAAAATGGGAATTAGGTAGTAATCCAAATTGGCAAACTATGAATTAGGTAATAATCCACATTAGCAAACTAACTCTTCCATACATTCTGCTTCTTCTTTCGTCACCAATGAATGAAGTTGCTACGACACGTTCTGCTGTCCTGAACTCCAATTCCAAACCAAAATGAAAATGAGGATTTCATTGGAAGATAACATTAAAAAAGCGCCCAAAAATGGAACGTGTATTGATAATTATGTTTTTCCTTTCACGTCAATTAAATTTTTAAAGTTGTTAACACAATAAATAGTATATATTTTCGATTATTGATTTAGCTAAGCATGAGAACAAGAGTTGAACATAAATCCTAATATCTCTTTGGTTTTAACTGGATGCACACGTCCTCAGGTGATTTAAAATTGGATCAAAGGTTTTTGTGAATAAATAAAAGTTGCATATTAATTTAAGAAAGTTATACATGTTGAGGTTTTTGTGAATATATAAAAGTTGTGAACAAAACTATATTAGAGAATTCACAAGAAGTCATGATTTAACCGAATTTCAAACTATCCTTCTCCCAATCCTCTAAATTCACACTATCCTTATTTTTTTGAACCCTTTAAAATTTAGAATATGTGTATATACTGCATATTTAAAAGTAATATAAAATTGATGAAAAACAAAGTATATATGATTATATGTGTATAAAGGAAGTTTTACTTGTGAAGAAACGAGTACAACAACTACTTGAATGGTTTGGTAATTATACAAACCACAATTAATAACACAATTAACAAGACATTTTTCTAACACAGGAGGGAGCAAACCCAAATGACAGTACTCTTTGAAGAAAGTAACCTAGAAATCTTTATAGTAACTCAACTTCTGAATCCTATATTTGTTGTTGGATTTGGTGGATCCTGTAAATGGGCTTATATTTGGATTTGGGCCAGCTTTTGGATGTCAAAAGGGTAAGCATCAGAAGATGATTGGGCCTGGTATGATCTTGTTCCAATTATCTCATTAGCTGCCTCAGTTGGGTGGAATGCATCCCAAAATAGATACTCCTTCCTGTTTGGGCATGGTGTTTGCAGGGGTAGACATGTAATCTGACCATTGTTCCTTCCCACTCCACAGCACCCTGCATTCACCACCCTAAACCCTGCATTTCAAATTTCTCATTTTAGTACATAATGCTATGAAAATATACTACATTATCTATAGGTGATCTTAGATAACATAATACTTGTGATATCCATTCATTTACTAATTAACATATCTAACTAATTGTCACATGTGAAATTTAGGTTAGTAATTTATAAAGATCACATATTGATTTTAAATCATCAGACATATTAATTACCAGGAGCATGTTCTTTCCACCCCTCTCTATCTAAAATATGCAGAGAGCTGTATAATTAGTAACAAATATCGACATATAATACATTGCTATATCAAACTCAACATGAGAAATAATTTTAGAACAAGATGTAAGTGTTATGATTTTAATTTGAGTGAGTAGATTTATGGGGTTAGGTAATGTTGGACGTCGCTAGTAATTAAGAAGACAATAAAGCAAATCAAGCAACATACCAAAAGAAGAAGGCCTGGAGATCAAGTCCTGGAACATGTCATAAACATTGATGTAAATGAACCGGGCATCTGAGAACTCGTTGTTGAATTGGTCGACCAGGGACTTGAGCCGGGCATTGAAAATCCGGTTCGCCGAGTTGATTCGGTCATCACAGGTCTTGCCATCTGGGCTTCTTTGGGCCAACTCATTTGGGCTGCATCCTATTTGTCCCACTCCTATAAGTACGAGTTTCCTTGCTCCATAGTTGTATAACGACTGCACCCATTCCATAATTTTTTTAAAAAATCATTTTTATTCTGAATAACGAACAAATAAAAAAAAAAATATCGAACAATAATATACTGAGCTTTAGGGTATTGGATGATAATACTCTCTCAACTTTGTACTTTGATGTTCGTACACCATATTATGGGCTTAATTATTATTTATACTTTATGTACTCAGACCAATTTTGAAGGCGTTACACTACAGTGATGAAAACACATTCAAATTATGTCTTAATATATAGACAGTAAATAGGGTAATAGTACAGCGCATGAACGCCCAAATTTAAAGTTGTGACTATTATTATCCAATATCTCCAAAGCACAGTATATTATTATCCAAAATTCCATTAAAAAAAAAGATGCTAATTTATTGGAATAAGGAAGAAGACACTAACCCTGACATTCTGAGAGTACTGTTGAATGAGAACATCAGCAAACTGCTCAGGGGTGTATTGGCGGCTACTGCTGTAGTAGAGAGGCATGAAGTAGTTGTTGAGATAGTCGTTACTTCCAAATCCAATTGAGTGAATACATTTGCTCAAGTAATTGGCTGCCTGGTTTTCATCCCCTAGTAATTGCACCACTTGGGACACTGTTGTCTGGTAATTCTTCACCTGCCCTGAGAAACTTGTCCTCCCTCCCTGCAATTTTACCGTTTATCTTTTAATTGTTACTACTATTCATTCATTTTTTAAAGTTTAATTATATAATGGAATTGAAGGGCGTTTTCTTTTCAAATTTAATTTAAGACCCAAGAAAAAGAAAAAGAAAAAGAAAACAAAAGAAGCTTACCAATTGCTGGCCAGTTTCTTCCCTAATCCCGGCGGCAGCAGATGCATAATTGACACCACCGAGTATATCCTGACCCCTTGCTTGCACGAATGGTGGAATGTAGTTCTCAAATCCCAGAAGCTTAGCTGCATTAACAATAAAATTATCATTGATTTATCAGAGTTTGAAATGTTAATTAATTACAATACAATAATGGTTGGGGGAAAAAAAAAACTAATGATATGCTCAAAGATGTTTATCGTAAAAATGACGTTCCAAATAATCAGAATAATAAAGAAAAAGTTTTGAATGCTATTTTTGGACTTATGGTTGAATGACAGTCCATTTTAGTGCTAATTTTGTTCAAAATCCACGTTTGATAACCAAAATCCACATTAAGAACAGGCCTCATTATAAATTAATAATGTTTGATTGCTTGAACAGAAAGGCTGGTTTGCCCGAGAGGTTAAGGGGGAAGACTTAAGATCTTCTGCACATAAGTGCGCATGGGTTCGAACCCCATAGCCAGCAAAAGCCTTTTACTGGTTAAATTTTGCAGAAATGGAAGAAAACATTTTGTCACTTCGCTTTTGATTTTGGATTGATTTTTATCAAATCTTTACCAAGTTTCTAAGGCCATAACTGCATGCTTCCACTTTCCACTGCAAGATTTCAGAGAAAAAAGAATGGGAAAAATTTTAGTCATTGAGCTTGATTTGAGCCAAACCACGAGCTCTATAGTAACAGCATCCCCAGCGGGTGACGCGCGTTCTACACATGGGGACTCCTGTGCTGTATGTCGCGCCCACCTTGATGCTAACAGTGTTGACCATTAGTTGAAAAAATTATTTTAAATTTTTGTGTAAAAATCTTTTAAATTTAACATACACAATCATAAAAATTAATCAATATTAGTAAATTTTACAAACTAAAAAATGGACACCATTGTAGTTTGCGTAATTTGAAAAATAACAAAAGCAAAGAAACATAATAAACTTACCAATAACATCAACCGTTGTTTTACCATTAGAGAACCGACCAGTGGTTCCTTGTGGGAAGTCAATGCCATAAGGCAAGTAATTAGCCTTGGCCAAAGAAGCAATATTATTGTTATTGCCATTATCAACTAATGAATCTCCAAAGATGAAATAGCAAGGCACTTGGGGGTCTCCATTGACATCCTCCTGCAAATTCACCACCACCAAAATGGCAACACAAAATGCCCACCAAGTTTTTGCCTCCATGTAGCTAGCTAGCAAGTGACCAATTGATAAAATAAAAAGGTGACCAAAAAAAGGCCAACTATGCTTGTTAGATAGACAAGCCTAGAAAGCTTGTTTGTGTGTTGTGGCAAAATGAAAAATGACAAGTGAATTATATATAGGGTGGAGAGTTCAAGTTTAAAAAATAAAAAAAAATAAATAGATAATTGGAGAAAGAGAGGAGGGTTGAATGAAATTAAAGCGATTGAACGGTCACTTTGAGTTAGTTAGTAGTTGCAATGCATTAAATTGTCTAGTGCATATTGTAATTTTTTCTATGCCTTCACGGCTTTGCTGTTTTTAACATTCAAGTTGTAAATGTATAAATGTCTCTAGAGAATGTCAATATGTAGGAACTTTGCTGGAAATGGTCTTCTAAGCTATATCCTACTGAGGATCTAGACTATTAGAGACACATATATGGGATTGTATATATATAAGTTGACAGTTTAACATTAATGAAATAACTTGAAGTTACAAGTAGAGGTGATTAAAAGAGTAGGCAGGGTGATTTTCGGAGAGTTGATCTAGTTTTATATGACAAATAGGAAACTAACTCTACTTGATCCTATCATACATGTGAACCAAATTTAACCAAATATGGACTTGATTGAGTTCACCTTACTGGACTCTGAACATATTGTTGACATGAATATACACCTCAAACCAGAATAGCTTAACCTAGGACTTTCAAACAATTCATGTCGGGTTGAGTTTGTGTTCATGTCGAACTCAAACAAATTGAGAAAATCCTTGACCTGAACCTTATTTGTTTATTATATTAAATGGGTTGAAAATCTTGACATGTACCCTTTTTTTAAAATGGGTTGACTTAAAATTTATCCATTAATTAACCTTTTTAAAATAAATGAGTCAAGTTCAAATTATTTGATAACCCATTTACCGGCTTAACATTTTGACTAAAAGGTAGTTATCGAGCACTATAAGTCAATCTTTTGATTTCAATATGTCATTATAATGTAATGATTGTCCATAATCCACAAGAAGCATAATCTCAAGATAATATCAACTTGATTAAACCCCACGCTTTTACAATTCCCCCAAAAAATACAAGGTAATTAAGTAAACGGCTCAACCTATTTAACTTATTTAATTAAACGGGTTAAATATGTATTTTTATCGTGTCAAAAGTCCCAACATGAACATAACCCTATTAATTGAATGGGTTAAACGTGTTAAACCCATTTAATTAAAATGACGGGTTGAAAATCTTTGCCCCAATTCACTTAATTTTGTGTTCCGTTCAAATCGACAATCATACCGGATTAACTTTTGACAGTCCTAACTTAACCTCATTCCAACATAGATATGAATCCCTCGTAGTGGGGAAATAAAATACGATTAGAAATTAACCTATCCGAAACATGCTCATGGTAGGAAGTTTCGTTTTTCTATTTATCTTTATCCTCAATTAATTATATGGCACAACGAAATCACATTTGAGTTGCATAAAAAGTTAGCAAAATGATAAGTGTTTTGGTACAAGACACTTCATAAGTGTTTTGTTTTAAATTAAAAATTATACTATTATGTTTCTAAATTGAAGAAAATGGTAGAATCAAATAGTGGAAACATATTATAACTTATAAATTATTATATAAAATTATCTTTTTATCCATAATTTATCAGATTTCTAAAATGCGCATATCATATGTACTTGCGGATAGGGTTGATGCGGTTAGGGTATCATTTAATATTTTATCAACATAGACGATAAATGTATAAGGTTAGCAATTCATAATTAAGAGTAATCATTGAAAAATTTATGATTTTAAATCATAAAATATGTTAATTATGATGAGGTTTGCAGTAAGACACTTAAGAATGTCTTACAGTAAGACATATATTACTACCCATATATTGACATAAACTGTATTTAGAATGGTTGGTATTCCAACTTAATTTGATTAATTTGGACGTGAGATCATTTGACTTTCTTTTACATATTGAGAAATTCACAAATTCATAAATAGACTCTTATCAGCCACGAACTAAGGAAACACACAATGTGGGCGATGTGCCAAAATTCAAACCTTTCTTTAAGAAGCCGAGCAGGGGCCGACCGTAGCCTTTAATTGCTGCATATCATTGAAAGGTCAAACCGTGTTGTCTTACACTCAAACGTTATTGATCAAACGTCAAAGTCAATGCCGGTGTTTTTATTGTGTATTTCCTTTTTCTTTTTGTTCATTGATTGCAAAAAGAGCATTAGACTGAAAATTATAGCTAAGGATAGGGTTAAATAGTTGCTAAGGTCTACACTAATGACGAATAGACTTGAATTAAATTAAGTGGGATCCAAATAAGGTGTTGTTATTGTCGTAGTAGGTATGCACTTAAACTACTATAATAAGCATTTTGTCGCTTTTTTAAACCTCATATTTGTATTATTAATAAATTTATACGTAATATTCAAAAAGAAAATGATGCGCAGTGCACAATGGTATAATTTTTGCATTTTATATAGAATAAATGTAACTCTTCACCACCTCTGCCCCCCTCCCAAAAAAAAAAAAGAGCCCCTATTTTTTTTTTTTTGTTATGTTTCATGAATGGTAAAGCAAACCCATTTAAGAGCTCATATTTCATAGAATATCTTAGGTGATTAGAGAAGGCATGGAAGAAGAAAGGGGGAAAATGGATAAAAATATTTTTCTCATACTTCTAATGAGATTTAAACCCACACCTTTTTTATTATAAGATGGGTGGCATGCTACTACACGACTATTTTAGTGGTTAATTCTTTGTAAATTGTTGCTTGGTCGGAGTTGCCCTTATGTATTTTCTTTTCCTTTCCCCCAATGGCACGTACTCCCTTTTGATCTTTCCCCTCATTATCAATCACTAGTTAGAATTGTTTTTCTTTTAATAAAGTTAGTATCATCATTTTTAAGAGGATCTTTTGCCATTCTCATCGAAATTCTAGTTTCTTATCTATAAGAATTGTAATTAACACTTTTGGATAAAGTAGTGAAACACTCACCTTCTAAGTACTGAAAAGTTAGGTCTCTAAATCTAACAATTTACAAGGATTTACTTACTTTAATACGTGAAAGTTACGAATAATTATATAAAAAAGACACTGATTCACGAATCTATCTTAAAAAAGGCGAGCTGTTCAACAAACAGATGCAATAGAGTAAACATTAGTTAGTAAATTTAGATGCCAAGGGCCAAAAAAACCGTTCATTCAAGAGAGTACAAAATTACAAATACCCACATATGGTATTGTAATTCTTCTAGAATGGAGCTCACTCATATTTTATTTTGTATATATGGGGTAAATTTCCTTGTTAATATCAGCCACCTTAGACCGATTCAAGTCTTTGACAATGCAAATCAACCAA
>JACYFF010031959.1:5774172-5803282 GCA_017589665.1 Selenicereus undatus
GTACAATGACTGCGTAGAAACATCCATCGAAAGAAGAACATTCCCAGCCACAAGTTTTGTGAGCTGATTTGGGTTGGTTATGTGATATTTCTTCTTCTCTCCTTGCTCTGCTCGTTGCCCTGTTCTTCCCTCTGTTTTTTTTTTTTTTTTGGAAAACTCCATGTTGAATGGTGAAAGCAGAGGGAGTGGAGAGAAACAAAGGGAGGAGACGGGCATATAATTGTGTTGGGGGGATTACAGAGAAGCCGCCAATCCCCCCCCCCCCTTTTTTTTGGTGGGTCGGTTGGACGATGCAATTGTGTTAGTTTTTTTTTTTCTTGGCACATAAATTAACACCTGCCCCCCTTTTTTTGTGTAGATCAAATATTCGCAGTGTAGCGTACTTCGAGCGCCAGACTGAAGAGATTATTCACGCCACAATTTGCACAAAGAGTATGGGAACCTATTATTAATTTTCGACCTTTTTGATGGTTTTACCCGCAAGGGCCCATCAAAATCGCTTTTGAATTATAAATTTTCGACTTTTGGATGACTTTGCCCGCAAGGGCCCTCCAAAGTCGCCTTTGATAATAAAATTTTTCGACCTTTGGATGGCTTACCCACAAGGGCCCACCAAAGTCGCCTTTTGATTATAAAATTTTTCGACCTTTGGATGGCTTGCCCACAAGGGTCCTCCAATCCAGAGTCGCCTTTGATTATAAAATTCTTCGACCTTTGGATGATTTGCTCGCAAGGGCCCACCAAAGTCGCCTTTTTATTATAAAATTTCTCGACGTTTGGATGGCTTGCCCATAAGGGTCCACCAAAGTCGCCTTTTGATTATAAATTTTTTCGACCTTTGGATGGCTTGCCCGTAAGAGTCCTCCAAAGTCGCCTTTGATTATAAATTTTCGGCCTTTGGATGGTTTGTCCCCAGGGATCCACCAAATTCGGCTTTGATTATAATTAATTTCCCCTCTTTTTTTTTTTTCTTTCAGGCTTGCTATGCACATGGCTGTCTTTTCAGATGAGTCGTACAACAGGCGTCAATATTTGTGCATTCGACTGGACAGCAGAGATACGAAGGAGACGAAGCTGCAGATTCGCAGACCCATAGCTCACTTTTCCAAATCCAAATGTCCTGAAGGTTCGCCGAGTCTCACTTCTTGGTCGATAGAAAATTTGAAAACAGGATAAATATTTTTACTATCAAGTCACCCCAATCTCCAGAAAAGCGTCCCATCGTATCAGCTATTGCACCATGACATACATGTCGGCCAGAGATCGTGGGAGAAGCTTCCATGCCAAGGAGAATTTTCTTACATGCCTCTATATTGGGAATGGTTGGAAGACGTTCTCACCCGTTGCAAAGACTCGCTAGTCGCCAATCATTTATTTGACGCTCTTTACGCATCGCTCTTTATTTATGACAAGTGTCCAAATATTGTTCGAGCGATATGCGAGTACTGGTGCCCTGAAACGAACTCTTTGCATACCTCGAAAGGCGAAGTATCGATTTCTCTATTGGACATCTATGGCTTCCTTGGGCTTCCATTGTCAGGCTTTCTCTATGATGAAATTGTCCCTCCATCTAAAGAGCTCAAATCTGGCATGGGGAGGAGTTGCACTCATTTGTTTAAAACATATCATATTCTTCGACAACGTTTTGACCACAAACCGACTATAGAGGAATGGATCGCATTCTGGTTCCGTGGACCAGTCAAATATTATGCTCCCACGAAATCAGACCATCGCAGTTGAGTTCCTCTCCCAAACATTATATCTTCCGCTACTGAAGTTCATGGGTGGAACGAATCTCATGTTGTCTTTGACGAGCTATGCGTACCTAAAGGCGAGCGCACAGAGACATTCATCGCAGCCTTTCTTTCGTGTTGGTTGTGCTTGTTCGCACTTCCAGTCAGGGATGTTGGCTGCATTCGTCCTGCGACTTTCTCAGTGGCGTCAAGCATGGAAGGTGGTCAAGCATATAGTCTTTCTTCGATCATCCTTGCGAGCATTTATAGAGGCCTTGGTGAAATTTGCCGCTCTGCTCATCCAGGCAGAAAAGGAGGTCATATCCCCTGGCATTTTCTTTACGCTTGGGTGGCTAAATATTTCCGAACATATGACTTTGATGATAGCGTCTCCAATAACCTCAGGATGCCGAAGTTCAGTGGCTTTGGTCGAGCTAAAACATTTGACCTTGACGAGGCCCGTGAGCTCATCATTTCTGGGAGGGGTTTCTGCTGGAATTCTGCTATAAGGCATCGACTCAAAGCGACTCTCGTCGATAACGGCCAATTGTCGCGGGCTGACTTTGCTTATTTTGCCAGCATCCGTTCGAGTTATGTCTGTTGCCGTTGTGAGGATAGTTTTGTTATGGAGCACTATTGCCCCCATAAGTTCAGCAGACAATTTGGCTTCCATCAGCTCATTCCTGCGCACATAGATTTCTCCATCCTCCCGAGTTCAAAAATTATGCTTCGACTCCATCAAGCTTGTATACGCTATGGGACCAATTCTCGTGTGTTTTTTCTTGGTCAATGCCCTTCTTTGGAGAGGAAATTCACTCGTCGCTTCCAAGAGTGGTGGTCCAAAATGTTCCTCACTTCATCAGATTCTCATTCTGGAGGGAGCTCAAAGAGGAAGAGAGCCAGTTCGCCTGCCCAAAATAGTCAAAGAAATGAGGCTCCTTCTGGCTCGAGGCCTAAGTTCAAGATCATTCGTTCTCAAAAGCCTTTAAGGTCTCCAACTCTTGAAATAGAAGACAATGTTCCTCAAACAGAAATTTCAGGGGTGGGTGCTGCTTTTTTGGCGACACCTATCTCCGCAGTTCCTATTCAGAGCGTCCCTATGGCACCAGAGGCCCCCGACGAGGTTAGACTTATTTCTGAGTCTTTGCCTGTTGCAGCATGTAGACGAAAGCTGAAGTCTACCATCGTTTGTCTTCTTGATGAGCAGGGCATGTCCAATGTTGGAGGAAGTAAATTGGACTATGGGAAAATCGTTTTCCTGCCTCCCGACGGTGCGGAAAATATCACAGACATTTTGGATTGCGATCCTAGCCCCACCGCATGCATGGTAATACATACATACATTTTCTCTCTTCTTTTTTTTTTGTTTTTTGGCACGCCTCCATAATCCCTCATTTTAATCCTTCCCCCCTTTATTATTATTATTATTATTATTATTATTATTATTATTATTATTATTATTATTATTATTATTATTATTATTATTATTATTTTCTTTGTTTTTTTTGTTTTCCCCCCTTTTTTTATTTAGGGAGAAAGCGGTGACATGAATTTCAAGGAGAAGCTGGCATATGTTCCTCTACCATTGGGAAGTCACTGTTTCCCTTCAATTGAGCACTTGTCATCCCTTGGGCAGGATTTTCTTGGCGATGATGATGAAGTTGAATCTACACCTAAAGTCGATGCTCCACAAGTGTTCCCTCCACCGCGTCTTTCAAGAGCGATACCAGATGTTTCGGTTTTCAATGTCAATGCCGTCATAAGAGAAGTGAACAAGAGTGGAGCTCGTATGACAGGTCAAGTTATTCTTGACAAAGTGCTCCGTACCCCTTTCGAAAGGCTTCATTGCCTTAAGGGCGAGTTTGACAGCCTTTACGACCTCATCCATGAGAGAGGAGGCGATGCTACTCCTTTAAAGAACAAAGTTGAAAGGCTGGCCCACCAGGCATGCGACCTTAAAGATTTGCAAGAGAGCTACTCCGACCGAATGACCATCGAGTTTAGAGAAAGTCATCGTGTAGAAGTCGGTAGTAAGCTCGATGCGGCTTCCCATCTGTTGGATACAGAGATTGCTCGTTACAATGTGCTCAACGCTAAACTGGGGGGTGGATTCGAGGCGTGAGGAACTACTGAAAGAGTTACAATCCTTAGATGATCAAAAGAAGGACCTTTGTTGTCAAGTGATGGCTAGTGAAGATTCCCTTCAAGAAGCTGAGCAGGCAGTCATCGACTTGAAGGGTCAAATTGACACCCTTAATGCTATTGAGGTGATAGACTCGACCACCAAAGCTAGCTTGGAGAAAACCGAAGCTTATGTAAAGGAATCTTTCGAAGATTTGAAGACCTTCCACTGGACACCGTAGCCTTTTTTTATATGAATTCATTATGTATTTTTTTTTATTTTTTTTTATTTTTTGAAATAAACTTGATGTCGATCCAATGAAACTTGAATGAGAAATTCCAATTCCCTTTTCTTATTGGTGCACGAATGTCTTGGTCAATTTGCCTTGCACGAATGAGAAATTTCAAGATTTTTTTTTTTTGTTGGTCGTTCACAGTTTATACTCTTGCGGGCCAGGAGTAGTACAATTTTTTGGCACAGTGAGTAGTTTAGGCTCTTGCTTAGAAGCCTACATGCATTAACATACTAAGGATGATAAAGTTTTAGGAACTTTCCATTTATCGGCCCAACTCGTACTCCGTCGGTTCCGACAATCCTGTAGGCGTCGTTGGTATAAACTTCTCGAACCACGTAGGGGCCATCCCACTTGGAAGTGAACTTACTTCCAGTCTTGTGTGGGATAATGATTGGTCTTCTCACTGCGAGCACTTGTTCTTCAACTTGAAATGAACGCGGTCGTATTTTCTTGTTGAAAGTTCGTGATAAGCGAGCTTGATAGCATTCTAACTTTTGTTGCGCCAGAAGTATTTTTTCATCCAGGGCCTCGAGTTTGGCCAAGCGAAGCTTGTGATTTTCATCTTCGGTTAAGCCTTCCTGAATGGCAATACGGAGCGAAGGGATTTGAAGTTCCAAAGGTAACACCACTTCAACTTCATACACCAGAGCGAAAGGGGTTGATTGGGTCGGTGTCTTGTGCGTGGTCCTATGTGCCCAAAGAGCCTCCCCTAACCTTTCATGTCAATCACGTTTTGACTTTGCCACCACTTTGCTTAATAAGTTGCAGAGCGTTTTATTGAAAGCTTCTGCCAACTCATTTGCAGGTGCGTTGTACATCGAGGATTTGCGTTGGGCGAACTTGAACTTTTCGCAAAGTGCGGTCACCAGCTTGTTGACAAATGGTTTGCCATTGTCAGTGATGATATATCGAGGCACGCCATATCGGTAGATGATATGGATCCGAATAAAATCAACAATATTTTCTTTTCTGAATTCTCTCAGTGGGATTGCTTCTGCCCATTTAGAAAAGTAGTCAGTTGCTGCCAAGATGTATGAGTGACCTGCGAAGGATTTTGGAGTGATAGGCCCTGCGACATCCAGTCCCCAAGCTTTAAATCGCCAGGATGCCACGGTTGGGTGAAGTGGCTCAGGAGGTTGATGAATAAAATTGGCATGAAACTGGCAAGGCTCGCACCTCTTCGCGTAGTCCATGCAGTCTTGTACCATGGTAGGCCAGTAATAACCCATCATCTTGATTCGATCATATAACTTGGGTCCTGGCTAGTGCGCACCGCATATTCCTGAGTATGCTTCCTCCATTGTTTGTCCTGCTTCTTCGTCTCCCAAGCATCGTAACCAAATGCCAAGGAAGGAACGCCGATAAAGAGTCCCATTGAAATAAAAGAAGCGGGGGGCTCTTCGTTGGATTTCTGTCCTATGCCTTGGATCGTTAGGGAGCTTCCTATGATGCAAGTAGTCAATGAGTGGTTGACGCCAATCTTCTCCGTCTACTTCTTGGGCGCTAACCGCATTGACCTCTTCCCCAAACTCTTTAGTGAGAGGTGCAACAACCCACCGGTTGCAAACGGGGACATTTATGCCTTCTTCTACCCCCAGTGCCAAAGTGGCTGCAAGGTTTGCGAGTGCGTCAGTCATCTTGTTGGCACTCCTAGGAACGTGCTGTAGCTTGACGGTTTCAAGCTTGTCGAGCAGTCGTAAGGCATATTTATGATAGGACATGAGGTCGTCCTTTTTGACTTCATATTCCTCGAGGAGTTGCTTGATGACTAATTGTGAATCACCGTAGATGTCAAGGTCTTTGATTCCCATTTCGGTAGCCATTTGAAGGCCCAGGATTAATGCCTGGTACTCAGCCATGTTATTTGCGCATAACTGGGTTAACACGAATGAATAGGTGAGGACATGCCTTTCAGGAGAGATAAACACTGC
This sequence comes from Selenicereus undatus, assembly GCA_017589665.1. NCBI lineage: Eukaryota > Viridiplantae > Streptophyta > Magnoliopsida > Caryophyllales > Cactaceae > Selenicereus > Selenicereus undatus. Next base: position 5,780,254 of record JACYFF010031959.1, read on the forward strand.
ACCAGCACCAGCCCCATCGCTTCTTGAAGCTCCGTCAAAGTAAATTTCCCAAGGTGGGAGGATATCGACAAAGAGCACATCTTCACCTGGTAAGTCATCATTAAGCTCCTACTCATCAGGAATTGGGTGATCGGCTAGGAAGTCTGCTAGTGCTTGCCCCTTGACTGCTTTTTGTGGCACATAGACAAGATCATGCTGCTTCAAGATCATAGCCCACTTCGCAAGCAGCCCACTGAGGACCGGCCTTGACAGAATGTACTTGATGGGATCGGCTTTAGAGACCACGTGCACCGTATACGCTTGCATGTAATGTTTGATTTTTTAAACGGCAAATATAAGTGACAAGCATAGCTTTTCCATGGGTGAATACTTCAATTCAGCCCCCACCAATGTACGACTTAAATAGTACAGAGCTACTTCTTTTCCTTCCTCATTCTTTTGAGCACACAGTGCTCCCAACGATTGTTCTTGAGCCGCGACGTAGAGTATAAGAGACTTGCCAGGGATTGGTGCTCCCAATACTGGAGGGTTCGACAAGTACTTCTTGATTTTCACGAAGGCTTCGTGGCATGACTTGTCCCAATCAAAAGGTGTTCCCTTTTTCATGAGGTGACTGAAAGGATGACAACGACCGACTAGATTCGATATGAACCTTCGAATATATGCCAGGCGACCTTGAAGGTCACGAAGCTCCTTGAGATTCTTAGGCTCGGGCATTTCTTGGATTGCTTTGATCTTGGATTGGTCAATCTCGATCCATTTATGACGAACGACAAAGCCCAAGAATTTTCCAGAAGTGACTCCAAATGCACACTTGAGTGGGTTATCTTCAACTGACATTTCCGTAGACGTTCGAAGACGCTACGAAGATCTGGAATATGGTCGCATTTCTTTTTAGATTTGACTACCAAGTCATCGACGTAACACTCAACTGTCTTGTGGAGCATATCATCAAAAATGTTTTTCATTGCCCTTTGATATGTTACCCCCGCATTTTTTAGGCCGAAAGGCATCACTTTGTAACAAAAAATGCCCTTGGGAGTGCGAAAAGCTGTGGCCTCCTGGTCTTCTCGCGCCATTTGGATTTGATTATACCCTGCAGTACAATCTATGAATGACAAAGCCTCGTGCCCCGTGGTCGAATCAACCATGAGTTCGGTGATGGGGAACGGAAAATCGTCCTTTGGACATGCGCCGTTGAGATCCCGGAAGTCTACGCAAATGCGAAGTTGTCCATTTTTCTTCCTCACGGGGACAATGTTTGCGATCCAGGTTGGATATTTTACCTCCCGAATGAACCCTGCTTCAATGAGTTTATTGACTTCTTTTTCAATTTCAGGTACCAACTCTGGACGGAAACGTTGCTAGGGCTGCTTTTTTGGCGACACTCCTCTTTTGATGGACAGGTGATGGATAGCAACTTTGGGATTAAGTCTCGGCATTTCTTTATAGCTCCATGCGAATACGTCTTTATATTTGGAGAGGAGATCAAAGTACTGACTTTCTTCGTCGGACGTCAGCAACGAACTTATATAAATGGGGTGAGGTTCTTCTGTAGTACCAAGATTCGGTTCTTTTAGATCATCGATTGTAGTTTGCTCCCCGTCCTCAAGGGTTTTAGGAATCTCTGAAAGCTCCATCTCTGAGTCTGAATCCTCGCATTCTCGACCTGTGATGTAATTCGAAGAAGTAACTTCTTCTTGCTCATCTCCTTTGTCGCTATCAAAACTTCTTGGCTGACCAGTGAAGACCACAGTGCGTCTCTTCACCCTTAGAGGACCATCCGTCTTTACATCCAGAATTGAAAAGTGCTTCATGCGCGAAGGGATGGAGCTTTGCACTTCGTTTCCATCACCAAGTCGATTGAACACCGAATCCTTTTGTTCTTGGGGTAAGGAATTTGATGGTCCTTCTACTTCTGTGATTCTGCTGAACACCGAAGGTCTTGGTTGTACATGTTTCCTTATTCTCCAGGGAACAGAAGACTCAAGGCTTTGACCGCTCTTGATTTTAGTGAAGATGGACGGACGCTTCCTTGAGGCAGATGGTTGCAACCTATCGAATACAGAAGGCTTTACAAGAGGTTGAGCATTTTCTTCTTCACTCTCGTCTGCTTCTTCAGCAGAGACATATTGAGTCGCATTGGACCTGACCTTGCGTCGCCCTGAGATTTTGATTGGCTGCAGCAGTGTGTAACCAAGTCCGACTTTAGATACATCGACTGAACCTCCTTGCTCTTGAATCATTTTTTGGGTTTCATTGAGACCATGAGGCTTGACTTCGATCACCTTCCCCAAGGTAGCCGGGTTTTGGAAGTCATAACCAGCTCTTTCCATAAGCTTATATGCATTCGGATCGAATCCCTCCTTGGTTCGTGTATGCGGCAAGTCATTCTCCTCTTTCAACAAAGTCTCAGAAGAAGAAACGAACCCAGGGAGAGGTTGTCTGCTCACCTTTGGTCGGTACACCTTTTGCATTGGCAATGTGACATTTCCTTTAAGGGCACCCAAGCTTGCCTCGTCAGCGTTCCTAATAATCTTACCTTCAACCTCTCCATTTACAACTCCATCGAAGGGTGATTCTCCTTTCCTGCGACGGAATTTCAGAACATACCTCAAAATTGGTGTCATGAGGTTTGGTGAAGCAGCGACCTGTCCTGCGACCTGTTTAGTGGGTTGCGTTTCGCTAACTTCTTTATCGTCCTATCTGTTCCTTTGTTGTTGTTTCGCATCATCGCGCCCCGTGGTCGCCTGCGCACCCTTGGTAACTTTTAATTCACCTGTGGAGGCAATGGTTGATATCATCATCTCTTTAGGTGCCGCAGCTTCTTCAAAGAATTTGGCATCAGCAAAATGCGACTTTGCTTTGGTAAATGGCCTAGCATCCCCATTAACCTTTCTTTCTCCTCCATGATAGTACTTGAGGCATTGATGGAGAGTTGATGCTACTATTCCATGCTCATGAAGCCATGGGCGTCCAAGCAACAGTTTGTAGGAAGTCTTAGAGTCAATTACATGGAAGATCGAAGATGTTGATAGGTCTCCCATTATCAGTTCCAAGCGGATCATACCAATCGCGCGGACTCTCTAGGCTAAATCATTGGATCACCATCCGGCTCTTAGAAAGCTCTTCCACTGTGATCCATAAGTCATTCATCGTGGACTTAGGCAGGATGTTAACAGCTGACCCTCCATCCACAAGGATCCGTCTGACTTTTTGCTCCCTGATGTATCCAGTGACGAACAGGGGGCGGTTGTGAGGCTTGGAGCCCAACAGCAGGTCATCATCAGTAAAAGTGATGGCGGTGTTGCAAGCAGTATAATGAGCAACATCTTCCACTGGTTGACCCGCACTTTTCAGCTTGTCAACATAAAGCTTTGGGTGCTGCAGGGCAGCAACAATCTGTTGATGTATCTCTTCTGGCAAGCTGAAGATTTGTCTCCAATCGTCACAGGTCGGTAAGGTCTCTAAAATAGTTAGAACCTCACCATCATTTTTGGCAGGTTTTTCTAAGTTTGTTTCCTCCTCATCTTCCTCATTCTCCAGCTCATAACACGAAGTCATGTTAACAGTGATCTTCTCAAAAAATCTCATTGGAAAAAATTCCTTCAGTGTGATAGGAACGAGCAGCTCCTGCTCGAGTAAGTTAATAGGTTGGACTTCGTGTCTCTTGCCAGCCTTTGACTTTTTCTTGCTCTTCGCACACCGAGGAGTCTTCCTCCTGCCTTGTCTTTTCCTTTGGCGAAGGGGGCGGTGGCTGAGCTTGTTTTGGATTCCTTGGCCTCCTTCGAGTGACAAGCGTCCACCCTTCTTCGTCTTCGGTCGGAATGGAATTTGTCTCCATCACTGGTCCCCTAACCGTCAAGGGAACGACGACAGGTTCCAAGCTTCCGAACTGAATGGTGAATAGTCCTTGAGAGCAGAGTGCGCTACTCTCCCCTTGCTGACAAGATCAAGCAGGCCTTTGTTGTCGTGATGGAGGAGAGTACTCCACATCAGCAGAAATATGATTGGCCCCAGCGGAGTCATCCAGGTCCAATATGATCTTTCCATCCCTAGCTAGTTGCATAATGCGCTATTTGAGAGTAATGCATTTCTCTAAAGGATGGCTAACAACCCTGTGATAGCAACAGTACTTCGGGTCACTTGTCCTTCTAACTTCTTCTGGTCGCTTAGGTTCAGGGAGTTCGATGATCCTATTTTCAAGTAGATCATCCAGCATTCCTGATAAGTCTGAATCAGGAAATGAATACTTCTTTTCTTAGAGCTCCTTTAACGTTGGTCGCTTCCGCCCAACGTCCCTCGAGGATGTTCCTTTCTTCTCTTCTGGCCTAGATTTGCCTGAAATCCGCACAGGCTCCTCAACGAAAGTGGCCATGGATTCCTTTGCGGGCGCCTTGGAAGGCTTTGAGGTCTTCTTGATCTCACCTTTGTCCTTCTTGAACTCATATGAGGATGATAGCTTGCTGCGACGATTTGCTATCGTCATCTCCATGTCATGCGCCTTCGTAGCTAGCTCTTGAAAGGTCCTAGGCTTGCTCATCTGCAAGACATAAAGCAGGTCCCACTCCATGCCCTGAGCGCACATCTCGACGGCGGAGGCCTCGGACAGACGGTCTTTGCATTCGAGGCTGAGAGATCTCAAGCGGTTGATGTAATCAAGGACCGGCTCATCATTCCACTGCTTAGTATTTGTCAACTCCGTCATACTAACAGTGCGCTGGGTACTATAGAACCTGTTGAGGAATTCATGCTCCATTTGTTCCCAACTGTTAATAGACTCGGGCTCCAGGTCCGTGTACCAATCGAAGGCGATTCCTTTGAGAGACCTGACAAACTGCTTCACCAATCTGTCCCCCTCGGTGCCAGCATTGCTGCACGTCTCAATAAAATGGGCGACGTGCTGTTTGGGATTGCCCTTACCATCAAATTGGTTGAACTTAGGGGGCTGGTATCCTGGAGGCATGCGAAGAGTATCGATCCTTTTTGTATAAGGTTTTGTGTACAGATGCGTCTTACGAGATCTTCCCCCTAATTGGGCTTCAACAGCATTCACGATCAAGCTTTGAATCTGCTCGACAGACATCGATGCCAACGAGGACTCATTCTTCTTCATACGCTCGTCATCAGAGTCTTCGCTGCGGTTAGACTCCTTGTCGGACTCTTCTCCGTTTGAGCCTTTGCTAGAAGATTCGAATAATCGCTTCTCCAACTTCTTCATCAGAGTAGCGATCTGTTCACTTTGGCGCTTGATTTGAGCGTCTTCCTCTGGGTTCTCTTTAGCGAGCCTCTCCAATGTTGCTTTCATATCCGCGAGCTGTTCTTCTACGTTGGTCGCCTCCGTCACCATGGCTGGCATAATAACAGAATTGGCAGATTCGGTCTCCGATTCGGCGACCAACTGTCTTGGTGATGTCGGTGAGGAGTCAAAAATTTGTAAACACAAATTTCGAGCCTAAAATAAATTAAACAAGAAATTGATGAACAAATTGAATTTCTGTATTGATATTGTATATGGGTGCAATATCTGTATAATTGTTACAAGAAACAAGTATAATAAATCCTCTAATTCGATCTCCTTGAATAATCTTGAATAATTTGTCTCGAGAGAGGGCCTAAGAGGCTTGATCTCTATCGAGGATTTGATCTCTGTAAGTAGACGACACGTATTTGGAGTGGTTGTTGTCTTTTTCTAGAGAGAGTTTCTGAGCTCTTGTGAATTCTTCTCCAAAAATGCCGACCCCTTGAATGAGGGGGTTCACTCCCTTTTTATAGAGAAGTCGGAGTTGAGGTTTTCCTTCTCATCTTCATTCAAAGGAATAATCATTTATTTTCTGCATCATTTATGCCACGTGGCGCTTTTTGATTAGCCGTCATAATTATTCATCAAATATTTAATTTAACACGTGGCAACGCATAATTAGGCAAAATGAACCACGTGGCGGGTCTTGATTGGACAGATACTTTTTGTCTCCTACATTGTCACTCCTAAGTCTTATCTCATCTCTCAAACATCAATCATCAAATTTTATGAAATTGTTAAGATAATGTAGAAAGGGATTACTGTACACTTGTTCATTTAACCGTCAATGTTTCTCCCCCCTCTTGAATCTCGAAGCCTATATCATATACCCGATATTATATACTCACAGAAGCTACGTAAGTAGAATATATAGTAATTACAACTCATATGACAAATACAATACACATTGAAAAAAGTATACATATGTGACAATGGAAGGACGTACTCCGGGGAGTATGTAATAATTTGCCCCTGGATCTCCTCTTAATGTGAATTCTATTTTTATTGGATTTCGAAAGATTTTAAATGTAAGCAATATTACTTCTATCTATTCAAATATATGTATAAACAAAGAAACATATTCTATAAGATGCTCATCTTAAACGTCGTTTTATTTAAAAATTACAATGTATAAGAAAAAAAAACTATATTATGTAGAGCCTATTTTTTTAACTTATCACAAGTAACTTATCGTTGATAAGTGCTGATGCATACTGACAAGTGTTAATTAATGTTGATTGTTGCTGATTATGGCTAAAATTCTGAATAAGAAATATCATTAAGTATTGACGAATGCTGATGAGCATTAGTAAGTGTTGATTGTTCTTGATCAGTGCTAAATGCTGATGATAAATACTTCTGATAAATTGAAAAGAACATGTCTGTAGTTTGTGAATTATCAAGTCATAGAAACTATGCAAATTGTTGTAAATTATAAAGTTATTGTGATGTGTATTCTCTCAAGCTTTCATTACGCACAGAAGGAGGGGGGGGGGGGAGACACCAATCTCTCGCCCTTTGTTTTGCACAAGCAAATGAAGGAATAATTATGATGGTTTTGAGTGACCTTCATGCATTCTCTCTCGTGGGCTGGACTTAGGAATCGAAATGGACCCCCTCTCTCCTCCTCGAACTTGTGAAACTGAGCCCAAAATTAAGCTGAATCGAACTTGGATTTACTGGACTGATGAGACCTTATTTTGATCGGTTCTAGCCCAATCCGGTCCCCGTCAAGCCGACCCATTTGCCAACTCTAGTATCCCGACCCGGGCATTCAAAAAGCAAGAAACAAGAAAAAGAAAATGTTTCTGCAACGTGCACAAACTAAACCCGGGTGCTCTGCTTCTCCCTCGCATAGTCGCATTTCGGTATTGTCTCTTATAAATTGCTTACAAACAGATGACCAATCATTTCATCATACTCCTCATAAGCTCCTGCAAATATTTCGCGGGTTACCCAAAACCAAAAGGGAAAAAAAAAAAAAAGATTTTGTCTCTTCTTTGCCCGCCGAAAGACCCAAGCTGGTAAGTTTTGTTCAAGCTCATGCCTATGTCAATTTCTTCCAAATTTGGACATGAAGCTGAGTTCTTAATAACAAATCAAATTCTGGGTCGTCTTCGTTTCCTTTTCCCATTTCTCTTTTCCTATGTGGGTCTTTTCCTATGTGTCTAGAATGCTATAATCTTGTTCATGTACGCTTTGACCATTACTGTTGAATGAGTTTCTATTCTGCAACATTTTTTAGGCATGTTCTTTAACAAGTAGTAGTATGTTTCTTGTTTTGCCGTTCAAGTTTCAGTTAAATAAAGCTTATTGCTTCCACATTCAATGTGGCTGACCACTTCTTGCTGTTCTTGGTAATCACACAATGCCCTGAACGTCATTGTCTTCTAATAGAAATTTGAACTTCTCATTTTCTTGAGTTCTTGGGTTTGTTTCTTGGAAGAATTTTCTTTTATGTTTGATTTTTTGGCTGTATTTTTCTTATGTGTTCTGTATTTACTCCTACCAAGACTTCACTGAAATGGGACTTTTCCACATTGCAGGCTGAATCACAAACTTCCCATATGCAGGGGAGGACCAGTTACTTTAGTCAGTCCACTTCTCGTGGTAGACTGCAATGGGCAGGGGTTTTAAGTGAACAAGAGGAAGAAAGGTTCAATCAATACTATCATCCTGGTGAAGGCGGGAACAACAGAGGGGGTGATCAGTATGGGGGTGACACTTTCTTTAATGAGGGTGACAGTTGTGTGGGTGGCTATGAGGAAGAGCCAGAGGAAGAGGTGTCAAATGCTAGAATTCCAAGTGATGCTACTGAAGGGCAAGAAATGCCTTCCCACAAACGATTGCTTGTGGTAGCAAACAGGCTTCCGGTTTCCGTGATCAGAAAAGATGAGTATTCATGGCAGCTGGAGATTAATGTAGGGAGCCTTGTTAGTGCTATTTCGGGTGAGTACATGCCTTTCAGTCACCTTGTGTCATCATTTGATAAATTAGTACTTTGTAATTCAACTTCAAGGTCAAGGGTGTGTCATTTCCTATTGAATTCTTGATTCCAAGACCAAACTTTGTTATCCCTGTAATTAACTTATTTGCCACTGCCAATTATTGGAATTTTTTTCGTATCGTGCAGACATTGAATTCCTGATGTTGGTTCCGCTAAGTTGCATTTCAGAAGTGTAGTCAACAACTGATTGGGGCTTTTCTTTTTGGCAGGTTTGAGAGATTTCGAGGTGAAGTGGATTGGCTGGGCTGGGGTGATTGTATCCGATGAAGCTGGACAGCAATCACTTACAAAAGCCTTGGCTGAAAAGGTTGCATTTTACTTGATCTGAAATTTAGATTCCTTCTATGCTTATCCTTTCATATACGTTTACTTTATGAAGCTTTTGAAGACTAGAACAATTCTACTTCCGCATTGAAGCAAATGTCGCAGCTTTGAGCTATAAATGATATTCTGTTTTATATGTTTAGTTGTTTACTGTGCAAACATGTTGTGTCCTCATTACTATCCTTGTTCTGTTGTGTCCAGAAGTGCATCCCGGTTTTTCTGAATGAGGAGACTGTTAATCAATACTACAATGGTTACTGCAATAATATTCTGTGGCCTCTATTGCATTATTTCGGGCACGATCGCCACTCAGCAGGTCACGGCTATCAGTCTCTATTTGATGCATATAAGAAGGCAAATCAGACGTTCGCTGATGTTGTGTACAAGAATTACAAAGACGGTGATATGGTATGGTGTCATGATTATCACTTGATGCTTTTACCACAATGTCTCAAAGAGTACAACAGTAAAATGAAAATCGGTTGGTTCCTGCATACACCCTTCCCGTCCTCTGAAATACAGAAGATACTGCCATCTCGTTCAGAACTGTTGAGATCTGTCCTTGCGGCTGATATAGTTGGGTAAATGCCCCTCCGTCTGATATGATTTACCATTGATTTATTATCTGGTCCTTGTGGAACGATTGGTGTTGCATAAAAAATGTTGTTCTAATTCATGAGTCTTGCTTGATTTAATGCTCAATGCTGCTGGTTTATATAGAAAGTTTCTCCTTAGTCTGAAATTCTTCAAGATAATGCTTACTTTATGGCACCAGACTATCTAGTTGGACATATGTTCTAAGAACACTCAACTCAGACGAGAATATGGATTGCTGCTTAGTTGTGCAAATTAAACTACTTAGGTATTGAATTCACATATCAGGGCAAAGTGCATTAACTATGTTAGACTAAACGGTAGACACAGACTTGACCATTTGACCTAGAAAGGCTTCTTTTCCAATATTGCTTATTATTTTGTGCAAATTGTGTTTTTAGTTTACTGGCCTGCTGATAGCAGTAACTTTGCCTTTTGCTGGCCACTTCAGATGGGACCGTTTTTGTCTGCGTTTCTTGATTAGGTTAACCCTGCATTATGTGTTTCCAATTTGAAAGGACAAAGATTCAACTAAATTTTTCTGAACTGAAGAAAGTATTATGAATAGGCAAGGAGTCATACACATCTCAAAAATAGTGACATTGTTCTCAATAGATGCATTCTAGAATGGCAATTCACGCAATCTCTTTCTTTCTTTCTGTCTTTGGATAATGGATCATCTTACTTTTGTGTCATATTTTCCGTTGTGCAATTTTAACAGTTATAATAATTGAGTGTGTTGTTTATATGTCAGTAGAAGTCTTGGATGGCAAGCTCTTCTATTTTGGCTGGATAGATTTTAGGCTTTGAGGCTTTAGCCATTCTATGCTATGTTTTGGACTGAGTCCTGCTAATTCTTACGTGTGGAAATTTAAAATGTTCTCATTCCTCAGCGGATAATAAATGGCATTTGTTCATCATAAGGCTTGCATTCTTGGACCTTGGCTCATTAAGTTACTTCCATGCTTGTGTTTTCAAGGCTCCTTAAATCCTTGTATATTATAAAAAGAGCGCTACCCTGTTTTGTGTTTATTATAGAAAGTCCTCATTTCCTCCTACCAATGAACATTTCTTGAGTAGATTTAGTTCCAGCTGGTGACTGTTGGTTACAATTGCTTCTCCCATTTCTTGAAAATGTGTGCCATGACATCGTCTTTTGAGTTTATTTCAAGTTTGTGAATTGCTGATTCCTCAATTGTTATCTTTGTTTTTCCTTGCAGCTTTCATACATTTGGTTATGTGAGACATTTTGTAACTGCTTGCATTAGAATCCTGGGAGTGGAAGGCACACCTGAAGGAGTAGAAAATCAAGGGAAACTTACTAGAATTTCAGCGGTATACTTCTCAGAAATTCATCGTCCCCTTTTTTCATATTTAAGCAAGCTTTGAGGGTTGGAAGATAAGTCTAGGAGCGACAATAATGAAGCAGCGACTTAGAGTGCTAGTTGTACTGAGCCATTTCTGAATATAATCTACAGCTGCAAGTGTTTATTACTAAACTTCCAGCTTGAGGAATTTGCATCTTGAACTTGGTTCAGATGGACTGCACCTTGATTGTTGCCTTCATAAAGGTGGTGTGCTAAAACATTAGAATTCTTTTCCTAAATAACTCAGCCCTTTGAACCATTTCAGTCAGAAATATAAATTGCCAATGGACAAAACCAAATGCATGCAGATCAAGAACTCAAAACAACTACACATTGTGAAGTCAGAATGTGTGACATTTACATCACTGATTCTATTATTTGTTGCTATTTTTTGATGCAGTTTCCAAGCGGCATAGATTCAGATCGGTTCATTCAAGTTCTTAAGCTTCCTCGAGTGCAAGACTACATGAAGGAGTTGAGAGAACGATTTGCTGGACGTAAGGTAGTGCAGTTTATTTATATTAGTTAAGGCAAATTTTTTTGCCTCATTTATCGTTGAACGTGTTAAATGAATTATCAGATTAACTCATGTCGCATGACGGCATGAGCAGTTATGCATTTTACATGCACCTCGGTCTCTTAAAGTGTGTAATGTCATTGTTGCCAAGACTTTTAGAGTTCATTTGGGAACCATTAAATGGATAGAATGAGGTAGATTGGTTAAAAGCATAGCAGCAGGCATCTCAGACTACTAAGAACGTCAACAACTTATTGCTCGTATACTCATCCTTTCTGGAATGGAAGCCAAAGCACCGTCATGTGTCCCACCTTCAGCAGTCGAGTTCAGAAAGCTTATCTCCACAATTTTGGCCCAATCACTGACAAATTCACTTTATTGAATGTAAGCCTTTTTTTTAGGTGTGAATCGACTTGTATTCCTGTCTTTCAATCAAGAAAACAAATAATAAACAAATTCTTTGTAGGCCCTTGTCCATGAGTCCTACAAAGGACTGTAATTTGGCACTCTCGTATTATAGTATCTTCTATTATCATCTCTTCTTTACAGTTGCATTTTTATGAACCAATTAAATACTGCCACATTGATGTAGTCTTTGGTTGACCACCTAGATTGCCTGCCATATATGGCTTCTAGAGTCCATGGACAAGAGCTTCAGCCTAACTTTTACAGCATTACATGCCTAGTGCAGCCCTTAATTCCCTTACTTTTGGGAAACAGATTAGGAAAATACTTAAGAGACAACTCAGCAGATGTAAATTCCAGGGAGAGCAAAACATACAAAATTTTGTAAGTCAGGAGGAAACTGATTAGGAGTCATTAATTTGTGTGAATGTAGCTTTACAGATTCTTTGGTGTAGGCAACATTGTGGACTTTTCGTTTTCATACTGGTTTGATGATCCCTTCCTTTTCTGTTTGTGAGCATTTTTTTTTTTTGGGGGGGGGGGGGGGGATTTGCTCAGGCATCTGATATGGAAGAAGTCTGGATACCTTTGTTGTACATTAACCATCTTGTGATGGTATTCATTTTTGCCTCCTCATTTTGTTTACATATTGGCTTTTAAAGCACAACATTTTGAAAATGTCTGGTGTGGTTCATCTCCATGAGCTAGACATGTTTATGAGTGTATCCAAATACACAATTCTATTAGTCAGAAACATATACCTCTTGATAAGGAAGGTTTAGGCCTTGATTTAGTTTGTTCTGATGGCTGTAAACGAACTGTTACTGAACTAGACACAGCTAAGAGATTGATCTTCTGTGCTGTGATCTATTACATCTTAGCAATCATTGCTGCTTTAGATACTACTTTCTCACCAATATGCTTATCTGATGTGATCTATATCATTCAGTCAATTGTTTACTCACTTATGCTGCCTTCTTAAGGATGCAGCTTTGTGAACTTTTACTGGTTATGCAGTTCATTTATTTTCCTGCGTACTGAAAGAGTTCTCCTTTACGTAGTTACTCTCAGCCCAAGGAGGGACAGTCATCACTGATAATTTTCTTGAGGCTTTTTCTTACTCATTCCTCGAAAAAACACTAGTACTCATTGCTGTAGTTACTGTCCACCATCTATCTGTCTCATCTCCACTGGTTTGCACATATGGCAGATGGTGTTAGGTGTTGATCGGCTGGACAAGATAAAAGGAATCCCTCAGAAGATGCTTGCTTTTGAGCAGTTCCTAGAGGAAAATCCAGAATGGCATGATAAAGTAGTATTGTTGCAAATTGCTGCACCAACAAGAACTGATGTTCCTGAGTGTATGCTCCTGTTTTATGTCCATCTGTTTTTGAGTTGACTTCTAATTTTGCCCATCATTTATGAAATGTGCCAATGAAGATGACATTGACCTGTATTACCTGTTTTTACATACTGGAGCTGATAAGCTAGAGAGGTGACAGAGTTGGTCTTTGGAAAGTGAAATGAATTTGTGTTACATAATTCCCTATATGTGAAGAAATGGCCTATTTCCCCGCTAGCATCCAAGTTCAGGATCGAGCCCGCCTGAGTCTTTGCTATGACCAGTCAGACATTGGGATATACCTATACCTGCCCATATCTGAGGCTAAGTAACATAGCGTGAGACTTCGGAGGTTCATTAGTAGGACAGAAAGTGATCATTAAGGAAATAACTCCTAGTCCGTCTCTGTCATATTAATCTTTCACCAGGGCCCTTATTATCATGGCTGTAACTAGAGACAGCATTAAACCTATCATAAGCCTTAAAATCTATTATAAGAACTGATATAATCCTTTAGAACTTACTATGCCCCTCATTGGCCATGACAGCATGTCTAAAATACTGTCTTCCCTTTACAAATTAACTGTTAGATGACACTAAGTAACTTAGTTTGAGCTTCATGTGTCTACAGTTACCAGAGAAAGGAGTGGAAGATATCTGACATGGGAATTTTCGTCAGAATTGCTAGCATATTGGTTGAATTTAGATGGTTAACAAGTATTGACCTGACTCTGCGTATTTGGCAGCAAACTTTCTTCCTAATTTGACAGATTTGAATATTGGATGGTTTTTATTTGTATTTATCATTACATTATATCCAAGCACACACTAGCATTTAGTTAGGTGATACCTCTTGTGAACGTAGCAGAAACTCATGTCACATGGATCTGTCTTTCTTTCTCTTTCTGGATTCATTCACCAATCAAGAGTTAATGATAAACTGAGTCCATTACACGCAGGAGAAATTATTTGTCTAATTCCAGAGGATATGTTCTTGTTTGACAGATCAAAAGCTTACACGCCAAGTTCATGAGATGGTTGGACGCATCAATGGAAAGTTTGGATCTTTTACTGCTGTCCCTATACATCATTTGGTCTGTAATTCTCAAAGCAGCTAGTTGTTCATGATGCATATCAAATATCCAAGTCTGATATTATTATCTAAATCTTTATTAGATTTATTATACATTTATACTGAATTTTTATATTCATTATTTACATTTCTGTATGCTGAGACATCCAGGGACTCCTTTTCTGTTCTCTATTCATTGTTTACATTTTCTATCGACTTATTCTCTGTTTGCAGGATCAGTCTCTGGGCTTCAATGCTTTGTGTGCACTTTATGCTGTAACTGGTACTCTATCATACTTCATATTACTCAAGTTCAGTAGTGAGTCGATTGCCATATTATTATCGAGGATGCCTACTCCGAGCATTTTCGCTCCGGAATTCAGATAGATGCTTCATATAAACAGAAAATGTGTCAAGCAGCTTTAGGGGTGTATGCGCTTTATTTGGGGATCTCAGAATAGTTTCATGTTCCATACTTCCATTTTCTGACTGCTTTCCTGTACCCTTTTTGTTAGATGTGGCACTTGTGACATCTCTGAGGGATGGCATGAATCTGGTGAGCTACGAGTTTGTGGCTTGCCAAGATTCAAAGAAAGGAGTTCTTATTCTTAGCGAGGTAAGATTACTTTCTTTCACTTTTACAGTTCAATTTTACATGTTCATCCACCAAATTATGCCGATAACAGAATCACCTGGCATCCCTCCTAGGGCAGATTGAAGGGTAGGAAGCGGTGAGGAGGATGGGAGATGCAATTTACGTAACCTTACAACATTAAGAGGCCTTTTTCTTCGGTAGGATCCTAGAATTGAAAGGATTAACTGCCTGCTACTCCACAATAAGACAGGTGGAGCAAGTCTAGTGGGACACTTTGCTTTCGTGCTAAATCTGAAGCTGAAATATTGCCTAATAGGGGCTCTTTAACGTGAATGGAAAGTGAACAAGAATTTCAGATGTTCATCACAACTAATAAATCAGAACTACACTTGTCCATGGTCCATGCAATGATTATGTGGCATATAACAAATTACCAGGTAAACTATTTTGGGGCATGTTCATATGTGGGCTATCTCCAGTGCCTTCAATGGATCAACATAACCATTCTTTTCGCTGCAACATGCACTCTGGGTGCCTGGTGCCTTTATCTGTATCCCGGTTTAGTTGCTTTCATATTATTTTGATGAAGAAGTTCCAGACTTGATTTCTTTTCCAAAGGCCCAAATGCATGAGGCTTACTTACATGTATGTTCCCCCCCCCCCCCCCCCAAAAAAAAACAAAAGAGATTTGAAGTCATATAGTCTTGGTCATTTTAGTTTGCAGGAGCAGCACAGTCTCTTGGTGCTGGGGCAATCCTAGTAAATCCTTGGAATATCTCAGAGGTTGCTTCTTCAATTGCTTATGCATTAAATATGCCAAGTGAGGAAAGAGAAAAGAGGCACCAACTGAATTTCACACATGTGACCTCTCATTCTGCTCACAAATGGGCTGAGATGTTTGTAAGGTATGCTGAAGAACTAAGTTAGCTTTGCTGATAGACATCCTATAAAATTCCTCTCTTTTCAATGTCCCCATTGCTTCTGGTCTTTTTTAAAAGTTTATCGCAATCACTTTACGTGATTGTTATATTTCCAAACCAGTGAACTCAATGAAACTGAGGTTGAAGCTCAGAGATGGAGGACACAAGTTCGACCATCACTTCCATGCAACGTTGCCATTGAAAATTACTTGAAGTCTGATCACAGATTGCTGATTCTGGTATGTCGATTTTATTGCTTGGGATTATGGTTTGTGATCTCCCTACTAAGCTTTGATAAAACTTGGAAAAGTGAAAGAGGTAAAGGGGTTCGCTGGCTGTTACAAGTTCATGATCATGAAATATGTCACACATATGAATGTATATCTAGTGGTCATCAACGACTTTGCTGGCCGATAATATTTATTGTTTACTAAAGTTTCACCTGAATTTGCTAATGCACATATGCATCATTTTGCACTGGCAGTGCATAATCATTCTCTTATTCTTTCCATGATATGGTGTTCTCTGAGCTGGCTTCACTTAAAATGCAGGGGTTTAATGCAACATTGACCCAATCAGCTGAAACTCCTGACAGAAGGGGTGGTCAGATTGAAGACATGGAGCTTAGTTTGCACCCTGGGCTTTGTGAGCCCCTGAGAAAGATCACTAATGATCCCAAGACATCAGTGGTTGTGCTGAGTGGAAGCAAAAGAAATGTCCTGGATGATGTACTCTTTCTCTTCTTTGATCTATGATCGCAGCAGTCTAATATTCTGTGAGGTAATTCATTTCTGTTGCAGAACTTTGGCGGCTACGACATGTGGTTGGCAGCAGAAAATGGTATGCTTCTGCGTCACACAAAGGGCAAATGGATGACAATCATGCCAGAGTTGTTAAAGATGGAATGGGTTGACAGATTGAAGGTACATTATAATAGTTCTGATCATGAACTGTACATTTGCACTCTGCAGCCTCTATAGTTATATTGATTCCAATATATATTTTCTCTACCAGCTTGTTTTTGAGTACTTCACAGAAAGAACTCCACGTTCTAGTTTCGAGCTTCGTGAAACTTCACTTTTATGGAACTATAAATATGCAGGTATGAAGCAACCTTCTACCATTAAACTTGGCTAAACTGGCGTATACCTGATTACTTGTCCAGATCAATTCAAATCTGACTCAACAAATATCCAAAATAAGGCAAACTAAATCGAGGCTGACTGTCTGCTTGCAAGGGTTATTGGAAAAATAGATGGCAGACCCCAATTTGACACGAAGAACTTGACCGGCCATATGGACCAATCTGACCCAGCTAGAAATTACCCTAACCTGGAAATTGTTCTGATTTGAGGTGGCTGACAGATTTGGTTTGCCAACCCATCTGAGTGTAGATATCGATTTTGGGAGGCTCCAGGCAGGAATCCTATTGGAGCATTTGCGGACAGGGCAGATCTCCAATACTGCTGTTGATATTTTCCAGGGTGCACGGTCAATTGAAGTCCGGCCAGTTGGAGTAACCAAGGTCCATAATTTTGTCTGATACAGTGGTGTTGCTTGCCTGTCACACATTGTCCTTCCTATTTCACTGGAAGTGGAACTGATTTGTATTTGCTTCTTGGTAAATACAGGGTGCGGCAATAGATCGCATACTGCAAGAAGTAGTTCACAATGAAGGCATGAATTCACCTGTAACTTACGTCCTCTGTGCAGGGCACTTGCTTGAGAAGGTTTGGGCTCAGGCTTGATGTCATTGCTTGTTTTTTCGATTCTTATTCATATGACAACCCTGAATTTGTGTTTTGCAAGAGTTCTTATCATCAATTACAAGGTAAAACAGCAGACCCTGAAAATGCATTAGGCTGCCATGTACAGGGTGGGGGGTATGAAAATCTTTATTCCTGGGTTTGAAGTTTTTGAATACAGTTAGTATGATACTTATATGACAAGGCAAATGCCATGACGACATGCATTAAATACAAATCATGATGATATACGTTTGTAGTATGTCATTTTGTAGATTTTACATGATCCCTGGATGGAACATGTCTTTTATGAATTCTTAACTTATCAGGATGAAGATCTGTATTCATTTTTCGAGCCAGAATGTCCTGATGAGCTAGATGCAGTAAGAGTGGCTGTTCCAAGCATAAGAACAGCTGAAACCCTGAGGGGTTCGTCCATTCTAAATCTCAAAGGCGAGAACTACTTCTCTTGTGCCGTGGGAAGAAAACGCTCCACTGCTCGGTATCTTCTGGGGTCGTCTGAGGATGTTGTCATGCTGCTCAATGGACTTGCTGGCTCATGATTTGACGAGTAAATACCACTATCTAGAGTCTACACTAAACATGTAACAGAAACAAAAGTGATGGGAAATTTGTGTAACAATAGGTTTATCGGTGAATATGGGATAGACAGCTATGAATGCATTCATGACAGGAATCTAGGAGCCAGATTCGTACATAGCCCAAAGACACAGCTGGTTTAGCGGTCTTAGTTTCTCTGTATAGGTGAAGTTTAGAATGGCAAATTGTACACAGGTATAGCCGTATAGGGCCAATTCTTCCTTCAGATGAATTGTAAATTGATGATTTTTTCTCGCATAACTTTCCAAATGTATTGTTCTAGATGACATTGAATCATGTTCGGTTTAAGAAAACATCCGAATTAGATTAAGTTCAGTGCAGTTATCTTGCACTCAAGCTATATTCAGTTGTTCTATTGACTAGTCTAATAAAGCTTGTCAGGAAAGCATAACCGATGTTGAGTTATAAAATTTGGATAGAATGGCAGATACAATCATGATCAAAATCATGATAAGCATAAGCTTTTGCATATCTATTCAGAGACCATATGCCAAGAAGGGGATATGATAAGACTAAATTAACTTTTCAATTTTAAAATTCTGAAGTAAATTATGTATGGGGTTGTGCAGTGGCAATAATGGGGATATAATCATATAATAATCAATATTAAAATAAAATATAAAAGTTAATATGCAAAGAAACAAAGAAAGTCAATGTGCGAGTCTTGTAGGGGCTACAGCAGCTTGGTTTTATTTATTTATTTATTAAGACCAAAACACCTTTGTGAGTTAATGTTGGTGCAAATCCAACAACCCATTAAGCTCCGACAACCCATTGTGCGAAATAGAGATAAACTTTTATTATATATTGTTTAATTGTGTTTTCCATTTTCCTTGTCACTGAGATTGTATTGTACGACACATCCCACTCAGTATTGTAGGGATGAATCCAGAGTTTGAACTGAACCGGCTTCAAATAAGGGATCAAATGATGTAAAATCATTTAGCAATAGTTACACAGATGAAAATGCTCCCATAAACGACAGTATATTGATAAGGTTGCCTTCTCCCACTACTCGAGACAACCAATATATGAAATGGAAAAAAAATATATAATACTATACATGAATAGAGTGATTTATCCAATAATAAGTAACAAATATCAATATTAGAATGAAGATTACACCTTTTGAACACCCAAAGCTAAATTGCCAATGGAAGGATGAATATCCCTTCATATATGTACTTTTGTTTTTTAGGGGCTGAGGAAGGAAAAGCTTTAGCAATCCACTGTATTTCTTTACTTATTAAGCAAAGCATATTTATAGATAAGAACCATAAAGCTGTTACAACAAATAAAATTAATTAAGTTAAAGTAAATAGTTAAGTATCATAATAATTATAGTCAACAATTACATACGTTACAAACCATTGTAAATTAATTATACTTAGACAAACGAAAAGTATCATCATATTGGTCAATACATTACAAGTTTTTTTTTGGGGGGGGGGGTCAGAGTGAATTCTTGATAATCGTTGGCTAGTTACTACCAAAATAATCAAGTAATTTATCACCAATAATAAGATAAAAGTGCATATAATTTTAAGTCTTAATTTTGATATATTTTAATTTATTAGTCTATTTATTAATGCCATTAATTTTTCTATTTATAATGCATATGTTACAATGCACATAATGAATTGATGACTTGACTAATGACATGAAAAACACACGTTCTAATATTGTACTATCACTTAATTTTAACACAATTTATATAGATTTTTCAAACATCTAAAACAAAATGAAACAAAAAGGAGTATGAAGGGGTAAATTTTTTAAAAGAAAGATAAGACATAATCAACTCACATTTAATATGGTTTGTTAAGGAGGCAACAAAATGAAAGAATAAGAAACCTTTTTTTTTTCTTTTTCTTTTTGTTTCTTTTTTATTATTTGTGTACCCAAAAATAAAAAAATAAACACTTTTTCACACATCTTTAATTACATGACAGACTCACAGTTCTCCCCATCATCCCCCCAAAAAAAGTTTGTATAAGGTTGTCCAGACTACCGTTTTTTTTAGCGTTAAAGAGGCCTAATTATTCATTTGCAGATCCGAGTTTTTAGTATCAATTTGGGATGAATTTACTAATTGAGCTACTTGATATCTGTGGCAAACTATCAATATTATGCATGTCTTCTAATTACCTACATGTTACAATAATAAGTTTTTTTTAATATAATTATTGTTAAGCCAATGGTCAAAGGACAAAAGTCCAAACACAACTTAGATAACAGAGGCAACTTAAAATCAATGGAATACCAGTTTCAAACATACATCAGAAACTGCAATTACTTATTAAACTTGCTAGCCCAGCTAGAAGGAAATAGCCTTCCCAGGCTCATTTTAAACATGGGACTGACCTCCTATATCTGTACTTTTGATGAAGTTTAGTTCTTCAATGGATTCAATGTACCTCCACAAAATTGTTAGTAGTCCATTATGTGACTTGATGTGAAGCATCTATGGTTCAAGCAATCCTCCACACTATAATTATAGATGAGATTCTTGTTAAAAAAAGTCATCCCTACATGTGGTCTGCATGTGAGCTCTTGATAAATATCTATTTCAAATTGAATTTTCTTCGCTGGATTTTACAATAAGAAATTTTTGACATGGTAGAATGACACAAGTCACATTGACAATCTCTCGTTTTAACATAAATGCTATCAAGTGAACATAAATTACACAATACTCAAGGCTATATTTCTCGTACTAATTAACTCAGAGAGATCTTACTAATGAAGAAAGCTACTTAACACCTTCAGCAATCATTATGACCTCTAGTAACTTACATGATACAACAGTAACTCGACTCCAGTATAATTAAGAATCTAAGACCAAAAAAAAAAATAAAAAAAAATTGAAGATGCCAAATCATATCTTCTTTGATTTGTTTTTTCATCCTCAAAATTGTAAAAAGATAAAAAATAAATCTTAAGTGCACGTTCCAATTTGCAACATTATTCATCTTTGAAAAAATTTCATTCGTGCTCTCCATCAAATACACCAATCAAATATATGCCAATGGAATATATTTTTTTGTGTCATTATAACGTCCAATCAAAGACACCAATCTCTATATGCCACATATATCACCCACAAAACAAAATTGATCCCATAAAATATGATTTCATATGCCACGAGCCTCACGAATTATTGCGTAATAACTATTTTATCATAACAGAAGCGAATCACCTTTGGTCCGAACGCGGCACATTGACAAGTAATTTGATGGTACAAAAGCTTTTGCCCCTCATTGGTTGCATCATTTGTGCATATTACATCATAACTCACCATAGATTAAATTATGACTAATTGCTCGTCAAAAAGGGCTAGCATAACCCAACGCTGCATCATCCTGCCTATAAATACCACCATAAAACCCATCTTGGATTATCCACTCACATTATTCTGCTCTTCTAAACACAAAACAATATTAAGAATGCTTCATCAAATGAAGACACTTTCTTCTATTTTCTCTCTCCTCTTTTTCGTCATACCTATCTTGGCTTCATCTACCGACAATCAGGTTCGTCCTATCACTTCTTTATAACTGAGGTCTTATCATATATTTTTTGAAGATGATAAGTTTTCACCAGACCTGGCAACTGGGTCATTCGGTTCGGGTATGATTCGGGTCATGTTCGGGTTAAATGACATTTCTGGTTGTTTCGGTTTGGATCGGATATAGTTCAATTTAGGTCGATTTTGGGTCAATCAATTTTTGATCATGAATGAAATGATATTGTATACGTGGTTGTAGGTGTATATTGTATACTTTGGGGAACATAGTGGAGAAAAGGCATTGCATGAGATTGAAGAAACACATATTTCCTACTTGTCTTCTGTTAAAGAAACAGAGGAAGAAGCCAGAGCATGTCTGCTTTACAGTTACAAGCATAGTATTAATGGTTTTGCCGCTGTTCTTACCCAGACTCAAGCCTCCCAACTTTCTAGTAAGTAATATATACTACTCCTTTCATAATATATATATTACGTCCAGCTTGATATGAAGATGTTCGTTATTTTATTTTAGCTACCTTTTTTGGTCTTTTACTTTTCTTTCTTTTTTCTTTCGTGTGTGTGTGGGGGGGGGGGGGTTGAAACCACTTATTTTGGACGGACCGTAGGGTGAGCGAAACGGATCACTAATGCATGGTGTTATTTGGACCGTGAGCTAAATTTTTGGCTCGCAAGCCTTGCACTGCAGGTGCTCTAAGATTCACTCTAAAATGAGGAGGGATATTCTAGTTAAGGAAAATAGTAAAATAGCAAAATATTTTTTGTGAGGCTCCACAACAACACTATCTTAATATCGCAATATATTTATTTTTATGGGAATATATTGGGAAAAAATTTTAAGATATCAAATAGCTAATTACAAATTATTTAGAACCGAATACTATAAAGAATTTAAATTTAATGAGTTGGATAAATAACCTCATTTTCTATTAAATGAACACTGGGACCATTGGAGTTTAGATGTTAATTTCATGTGCTGACATATATGCATGACAAGCAATATGTGACAGGGACTTTTTAGCCACGCACGATAAATAGACGATTGATCATATACAATCTTCACAATGACCGCCTAACCACCGCCCCTGTGGGGCGCACTTAAAGATTCATTGTACAAATAGGAGTTGTCTTGATTGTATTATTGTGATTTTTTGTTGAAGATATTTTTTGTTCGATTACATCCCCAATAAAATGTGCGTCAAATAGCTTGTCCAATAGATTCTATTCTTATTCTCAATTGTCTTATTTCCATGCATTGGAGAAAAGGCTCCTAATATTCGAAATTACAATATTTGACATATTGATGAATTTTCTATGACATTGACAAGGGTACTACTTTAGTGAACATGGATTATTTATTGCTGTGGATTTAAAATGAGCAGAAATGGACGAAGTTGTCTCAGTGTTACCAAGCCTTCCAAAGATGCATGCGCCACATACTACAAGATCTTGGCAATTCGTAGGTTTGGATTTGGAAGATGATCAAATCAAATCACATCAACTCCACATGCAGGAGAGTCAACATCTCTTAGCTAGAGCCAACTATGGACAGGGCGTCATTATTGGGCTTTTCGATACTGGTAATTAATTGTCCTAAGAACCAAAAGAAACCCCCACCCCCACACTTATACATACATACATACATACATACATACATACATACATACATACATACATACATACATACATACA
>JACYFF010031959.1:5803382-5830322 GCA_017589665.1 Selenicereus undatus
CATAAATACATATATATATATATATATACATAGATAGAGATATACCGATATAGAAATATATATATATATATATATATATATATGTAGGGTGACTCTGGTAGGAAGAGAATTTGCAAATGATGAATAGGATAAGGTGAGCAGTAGTTATTGTTTAAGTGATCATTAGTTTTACCTTGGTGGTCAACCTACCTTCAAGGCAATCTTTGAAAATTTGTTCAAGATATGTTGATCACCAAGGTAATACTAATAATCACTGACATAATAGCCAGTGATCACTACTGATCACCTCATCCTAGTAGTGATCAGTACTTAATGTTTCGGTGGTCGTTAGTATTATCTTGGTGACCAACATACCTTTACGGCAAATT
The DNA here is from genome assembly GCA_017589665.1 of Selenicereus undatus. NCBI lineage: Eukaryota > Viridiplantae > Streptophyta > Magnoliopsida > Caryophyllales > Cactaceae > Selenicereus > Selenicereus undatus. The sequence continues at coordinate 5,803,751 of JACYFF010031959.1, forward strand.
TTGAAAATTTGTTCAACATATGTTGATATCCAAAATAATGCCAACGATCATGATGGAAAGAATTCGAGTTTTAATATTTGTAACCCCAAGTACAAGGTTTTATCATCGAGTATTCAAGGTGTCGACCACTGGGAGTTGGGTTTCAAATACTGGGATTAGCTTAGGTGTTCAATATAGGCCAAGTGAAAGTGAAGGAAAGATAAACTAAGCTACACTAACAAACATACAAAAAGAGGCTTGTAATTGTAATCGGGCTAATTGACAAACCACGTAATCGAGGTGAGTCCTAACCTATCCAACCTCTACTAAAAACAAGAGATGGTCGGTTTCGCCACCAAAGATCACCCAAGCCCTCTCTTAAGGGTCATGGGTTAATCTAATTAGTCTAACCACCCATTTTCATGGGGTTAGCTCAATTAGACCATAAAATTAGCAATCCTCGGACCTAACTAGCATCGGGACTATTTTCATGTTCAAAACCCAGCTATCTCCTCTCTCACACTAGTTAATTGACCTTACCTCTCGACATAAGTCAATTGCCAAGAAATAAAGGTGAAAGCTCTCCCAAGCATTTCATCAAACACTTGGCGAGCGTGAGGGGAAAACTCTACGTTCTAAGCATAAGACGGGTGTGGTTAAGCCTAATAGAAGTCTAATTAGCCATCCAGAGGCTAATCACAATCCAAGCCAACCAAAGTTTATAACTAATCATCAACAAAACACAAAAACCCAAAGTAAACCTAAACTAGCAAATATGAAAGCAAACATAAACAAGAGAGGAAAGAGAATGAAACTACTCAAATCTAAACAATCTAAATAAACATGGATTAACAATGAAAACTAAACGTTTAAACTAAACAAATCAAATACAAGAATTAAACTGACAAAACCTCAACAAGAACAAAAACATGAAATAAAGAGAGAGAAGAAGAAAAACTTATGCTTGATTCATTGAATGATCTTGAAATCTACAATCTTGAATCCAAAATACAATCTAAAATCCTAATCCAGTCCTCCTATTGAGGTTTTTATTGGCTAAAACATAGCCTAAAATAGGCAAAAGATCCCCCCAAAAGTCCCAAAGACACCCCTTTTAAAGAAGAAACAAGACAGCCAAAGCAGCGCGCAGGGGAGCAGAGGGGGCGACAGTCGTTGCCGTCGTGACAGGCTGTCGCGTTCGCGATAGGTGGCTGTCGTGGGCCCCTGCCCAGCCAACTACAGTGTGGCGACGGTAGGTTTTCGTGACCATGCCTCCCATCGTCTCTTGTTTCGCGTTTTTCCGGCTATTCTTGTTCCATCTTCGCTCCTTTTGCGGAATTTACTCGATTAATCTTATTACCTACAAAGTAAACAAAACAAGTAAAAATTCTGAAGATAAAGTTATTATACGAACTAAAAATTATGTGAAAGGGGCACGTAAATACGACAAATTAGCGCCTTACAGATCACGGACACAATAGCTACTGATTACTACTGATCACCTCATCCTACTCATCCTATACAAGACTTCATCCTATCAGAGTCGTCCTCATATATATATATATATATATATATATTATTATTTACATTATCATCATCATCATCACTACACCACCATTAATCGTGTTTGTTATCAGGGTTTTGGCCAGAATCAAAGAGCTTTAATGACGAAGGGATGGGGCCAATTCCAAAATCATGGAAAGGAATCTGCCAAGAAGGAGATTCTTTCAACTCGTCTCATTGTAATAGGTCAGTTTCTACCACAACTTTTTTTTTTTTTTTTGAATAGTAAGCGATAATTGACTATCCTCATTATTGTAAACTTTTCTCTAGGCTGAACCAAACTGTAATTATCCTTATTATTGAAGAACCTTCTTTTTTCTTGATAAAGATATACTCTTATCATACATGCAAGTATTGTTTTGTTCCGACATTTCTAGATTACAATTTTCTCCTTTTCTTATTCTAAGATAATTCACTATGATAGATCGTGTTAAAAGTTAAACTAAAATGCAATTTGGTATTGAGGGTGACACAATTTAGCATATATGCTGCTTTGGTTTGACATCTAAGGCATCTTTGGTAACTACTATTGTCAATGTGGCAAAATATAAGATTTTGACATAGTGATAAATAGAAGGATAAGAGATTTTGTTTGGATAGTCAGCTTTGAACCAAAATGTTAAATGTAAGTACGTGATACTATTGCTATATCAAATGAAACCATAGATAATAGAATGATTTTCCATCATTTAAAAATCCTTTGTAAATTTATCTTTCCAATATATACCATCCCGGCTTTTTACCCTTACTACAATCATATGTTAGGTTACATGATAAGATAGTTAACATGTCAACCGAAATGCTATAGAGTTGTTCTTGATCTAGAAGAGACATCAATGGTAATGTGTGCAATGGTTCTACTTATGTTGATAGGAAAGTGATAGGGGCTCGCTACTACCTCAAGACCTATGAGACCTACTTCCGTCATCGAGTGAATATTACAACATTGGAGTACCGCTCCCCCCGGGATAAGTTGGGCCATGGGACCCACACCGCTTCAACTGCAGCCGGCCGGGTGGTCCCTGGCGCCTCCTTCATGGGCTCCCTAGCAAAAGGCACTGCTTCAGGTGGGGCCCCACTAGCCCGTCTGGCAATCTACAAGGTTTGTTGGAAGGACCCTGATGATCCAATGGAGGTGGGTGGAACGTGTTTCCATGCTGACATATTGGCGGCCATCGATGATGCCATCAATGATGGGGTACATGTTTTGAGTATCTCGATCGGGGCCACTCAGCCCCTTGGATATTATAGCGATGGCATTGCCATCGCGGCACTACATGCCACTAAGAAGAAGATCGTGGTGGCATGTAGTGCGGGGAATGAGGGCCCCGGTGCAGGCACCCTAGCTAACCCCGCGCCGTGGATCATAACCGTTGGGGCTAGTAGCTTGGATAGAAAGTTCGTTGCACCTGTTGTGCTAGGAAATGGCATAGGCGTTCAGGTAAGAATTTGGTATACCTTTTGTGTTACGTTGAAGTCATTAGTTCCTCATGTCTATTTTGTAGCATCTAATGAGTTGTTTCACTTTGTTGGTTCAATAACTAAGGGAGAAACAACGACGCCTTCCAAGTTGGAAGACAAGATGTATCCACTAGCTTATGCGGGAGATGTAGCACTCTCAAATGCAACCCAAGACGATGCAGGGTAAGCTCTTCTTGCACAATGGCACCATAATCTTTTAGTATATTACCCCTAGGTATGGAGATGTTTGAGCCATCTGACACGGCCAACTAACTGGATCCTTTATATATGGGGTCTTCTTTGTCCTATGAATTATGTTCTTGGCATTATACTAACAATAGAATCCGTAGGAAATGCCTTGCAAATACACTGTCACCAGAGAAGGCAAAAGGGAAGATAATATTTTGCATAAGAGGCATTGTAGGAAGGACTGCGAAAGGGTATGAGGTGAAACGAGCAGGAGGCGTTGGGTACATTTTGGGCAACTCCGCTGACTCTGGAGAGTCAATTGAAGTTGATCCTCATGTTCTTCCTGCAACTGCTGTGGGTGCAATTGAGGCCCTCCAGATCCTCAACTATATCAACTCGACCAGGAATCCAACGGCCAAAATTGTCCCTGCAAAGACCATGGTCCATACTAGACCAGCACCATTCATGGCTTACTTCTCCAGCAGGGGACCTAATGTCATAGATCCCACCATCCTCAAGGTATATATCAATTTTTGGTTGATTTTTGGATGAAACAGTTTTACATAAAACTCATCGTCAATCATGGGGAGAAAAAAATGTTACATGTTCTTAAACACAAAAGCTCATGAGATTGAGACCGTCCCATTTTTCAAGTCTATTGGCAGCTTGACCCCAAGTCACACATAAAACAAGGACCATTGCCCTTACATCGATCAGTTGTACTAACTGGAGCTTGCATATCTACAGCCTGATATTACAGCGCCAGGGTTGAACATACTAGCAGCATGGAGCAGGGCAAATTCCCCAACAGCGTTGGAAGAAGATACGAGGAGGGTGGAATGGAACATTTACTCAGGAACATCAATGTCGTGCCCTCATGTTGCTGCCGCTGCTGCCCTCCTCAAAGCTGTCCACCCGACTTGGAGGTCTGCTGCGATCAGATCCGCCCTCATTACCACTGGTATGTATGTACCTTACCAATTTTTAAGTATTGACATTGATCAACAAGTTTAGCAACTACAGTAGTCGGAGCTCACCTTCATGATGTCTTATTTTATGACGCTAATTTGTAATTTCTGAGTCTCGTTATGTGACCAATTCAGCATTGATTCACCTTGCAGCTGGTTTGAAGAACAACAACGGATCAATAATAACTGATTCTGATGGCAACCCAGGAGACCCTTTTCAATTTGGAGGGGGCCACCTTCGGCTCATGAAGGCAGCAGATCCAGGCCTAGTGTACGATGCATCGTACACTGACTACTTGGTCTACCTTTGCAGTTTGAAGGTCAAAGTTCCGGACCCATCATTCAAGTGCCCTGAAATCGTTCCAAAGACAAATGACCTAAACCAGCCTTCGTTGGCAATTGCTAAGCTCAATGGGACAATCACAGTTACAAGGACAGTTACAAATGTAGGCAAGGGTGGAAGAACTTACACAGCTCATGTCAGCCCACCAGTGGGATACACTGTCAAGATTTCACCTAGTGTTTTGGTATTCAAGCATAGTGGAGAGAAAAAGAGGTTTACTATCACAGTTAAAGAAAATAAGAGTGATTCAAAGATAAATAACAAGGGAAAGTACGAATTTGGGTGGTTTACTTGGTTCGATGGGGTTCACACTGTGAGAAGTCCTATGGTGGTTTCCTCTGCCTAGGGAGAACAATTAAGGGTTTTACTTTTTTTGGGGTTATGTATTATAAATAGGGTTAAGAAAATTACTATATATAATTGAATCATGGTGCACTAACTTTTATACAATTAAGGAGTTCTTGATCATCCTTCTATATGTTCACAATTATGGTCAACTAAGTCTCCTAACTATGTCCTTCAATGCGGACTTGATTTTATTCGTATCCAAGTTGTAACATGCTACAAGAAGAAAAGTTTTTCAATCACATCAAATATAGACACATATGACAATCGACACGTTCTACATTCTTTACAATGATGACTCTTAAACTTTTATCTTTTGAGAGACTTTTAATACTGTTTCATATCACATGTTATACCTAAAACCCATATTATAAGTCTAATATGATTCCAAACAACTCTTTGTTTTTTCAATCAACATGACATAATCGATTGAGTCTCTCAGTATAATGGAATAGCTTCCCCTGTCTTTGAGCATACCCGAGGTATCTAGTGGCATTTGTTGCTGTCATTAAGAGCCAAAAAATATGAATGTAATCTCGAATACTCAACTTCTTATAAATTCCTCCAAAATTGCAACAGGAAACAACTAGGCCTTGATATTAAACAAAAAGAAAAAAAAGAGGATAGCAATTTGATGAAATGGAATGGGGTGGGAAGTTAGCTTTTCAAGATTATATGATTCCTTTTTTCAATTAAAAAATAAAAATATTTAATTGATTTTCAAGATTTTCGATTCTCTTTGGACCAACGCCTGGCTTTCGGTGCAGAAATTGTGGGATAGCAAAGAGCAGATCGAGAAGCAGTTACGGGGAATTGGGCGAATATTGGAATCGCGGGTGATACTTCCCTTCATGACCACCCAATCACTGATTGTTGACTTTGTCCTCGCGTACCATGTAGCAAGCTAGAGCATAACATTGGGCCCACAAGGCCAGAACAACATTATTAGTATTGCACCTTCCTGGCCATTACTTATTACAATTAGAAACAAGTGCTTTATTTACATGTCACTAGAGCTTGGCTCTTAGTTTGTGAAACGGAGAGACTGATCATAATAAAGAAAATATTTTTTGAAAAATAAATAACCATAACGCAATCTAGATCCTTGGCTCCACAATCTTTTTTCTGGTAATCTTATGGTTATAGCGCGTAGGTCCATGATAAAAATAAACGTTTTACTATTGCAATATTGTCTATGCAACCCTCCTACTTTATATAATAGTCAAACATAAAGGATGTTGAAATTTGCAGATGATAAGTTCTTATAAACTAGTAACTTAAACTAACAACAAAAAGGTCGATCATAAATTTTAGATTATACCAACAAAGCATCTTTAGTATGAAATTTGAATTTAGGAAGTCGAAATAGCGAAATTAGAGGTTTATCAACTAATAAAGTTATAGGTTTATCATACTTATTTTCAAATAATATCTTCATAAACTTTTTCACGTAAAATAGGTAGGTGAATATGAAATTTGAATTATTCTTAAATTAATTAATCAATCAGCCACTTTATTAATCTTCCTATCAGAAATTAAAAATAAAAAAATCTCCCTATCTATTATTCAACCTTTGGATTCAGTTTCTTTTTGCACGGAATTTATTGGAAGCCTGAATTGGAATCCTTGGCCACTACCTACCCACTGTTGAGACCATGCAACAAATGGTACCTCTACATTACTTGGACTATTATACACAATAAAAGAGAAGGGTTTCTATCATTGGCCACTACTTACAATAATATCACAATAAAACTTCAAAAAACCATGGAAAAAAAAGTATTTTGACACTACCTTGGAAAGCTAACCCAATTGTCCATCAAATTCCGCGACTCTAATAAGAAAATAAGAAATAAAAAAGATACTCAATTATAGATTCCACGATAATGAGATTAGAAAATTAGAGATATAGGCAAGTTGCCCCAATAAACAACTTTTATTTTTAAATATAGAAAGATTCTCAAAATTCATGATTATTATTGGTAGACATTTGAAAATTTTAAAAAATTACTTCAGACTGATTTTTTTTTAAAAAGTAAACGTAAGAGTATAACTAGGGGTGGACAACGGATCGGGTTGGACTGGATTGGACTAGCTCATTAACTAAATGGGTTGTACTGGGCCTAGCATACTTGTTAAAGGGTCGGGTTGGGTTATGGGCTAAATGAACCCGGCTCGCCTATGGCCTGCTCATTATCACCTAAGGAATGTTTTTGGTGAGTTAATTTTTCAATTAATGTCTTTGTAATTTTTCAACCAAACTAAACTAGTCCAAATTCATAGTTAGAAAATACACAATGAAGTTAATAAATGGGTCGGATCAGGTCCGCCTATGGGCGGCCCACTTTAGGCCCATTTAAAAACGAAACAAACTTACACAAAAAAAAGGAGTATAATAAGTTTTGTTATGTACAAAGTATTGGTAATGAGATTAACTAATTAAAACATATAAACTAGTGTGTCAATTAGACTAATAAAAATAATAGGTCACTAAACGGGCCATTAATTGATCAGCTCAGTTTGGCCCGTTAATATGCTTTAATGGGTCTGCCTATTACTGGCTCTGTCCATTATTGACTTGATCATTTATTAGTCTTATTTTAAACATACTACTTAATCTAATAGGTACTCAATTCATTGCCCACCCCTGAGTGTAACTTTTAGTTAGTTCTTCTTTTAAGGTACGTATTTAAATTTATGTGTCTGTCTAATGAACACTCTTGTATAGTTGTATGACTGACTCAATTGGCTAAAGTGGGAAAAAATTGAGCAAAAATACTAAACCAGGCCCAATAGTAAACTGAGGAAAAGGCACAAGCACCGAACCAAGCCCAACAAAAAGGGCTCAACTTGAAACAAGCCGATTGCCATAAAAGCTCCTCGAAATAAGTTGATGATCACTTGCACAATCTTGGATGCAAAAATCATGCCTGAAGCCGTTGTTTATGAGGTGACATTGCCTTTAAAAAAGGCTCGATCTAGACATAGATTGTAAAGTGATCTACTCTTGATTTGTTAATGGCGAATATACCGAAATTGAATTGGCTGAATTTGGAAAAGTGTTTCCGTCTTACAAAGAGATAGAGGTCAAATGTGAAGAAAGAGGCCCTTGAAAGTGATATCAACTGATATATAAGTTCAAATTCTCTCCTTCGACTAATTTCTTCATCACATATGAGTCCAGTCGACTAATTTCTTCATCACATATGAGTCCAGCAAATATGATTGCCACAACAATAGTCTTGGATACAGCCTAGAGAAAAATGGCTCACAATCCATCCCTAGTAAAACAAATTGAACTGGGGCAAAAATTAGTCATTAAGCTTAGAAAAGAGTGAGGAAAACCATGAATGAAAGATCCATTTAAACCGCAAATCCAAATTATGGTTTGTGAGGCTTTGTTTTAATCATCCTCCTTTGGTGGATGGTGATTCAGTTCAGTGTTACCTTTATATGTGGACTATTTTCAAAATTCACATTTGTGCACTGAATTATAATGGAATAAAGTGAGTTGTTTTTCAAAACTATTTGTACTTCTTTTTCAAATAGTACTAGACATATTACAATCCACATTTCAAGATAAGCACAAATTAATATATTTTATGACTTAAAATCATAAATTTTTCAATGATTATACCTAATTATGAATTGTTAACCTTAAATATTCGTCAGTTATGCCGATAAAGTATTAAATGACACACTAATTACATTAACCCGATTCGCGAATACATATGATACATCTATTTTAGAAATGTAATAAATTAAGGATAAAAAGATGATTTTATATGATATTATAAGTTGTAATTTGCTTCTACTATTCAATCCTGTCATTTTTTCAATTTAGAAATATAATAATATGATTTTTAAGTCAAAACAAGGTACATTAAAATGTATTATAACAAGATATTTATCATTTTGCTTTTTACTAAGCTGTCTATGAGAACAAGACTAGTATATCTTGCCACAAAACATCTCCTTGGTGTGACTATCGGGACATATATTTGAATTTAAATTTGGAAGAATCTCGAAAAGATAACCCAATAATACGTGACGAGTCAGAGATCTTTATCAGTATAAATAGCAGGCCAGTAGAAAGCCGCAAGATTCCCTATCACCAACTGAAATGAATAAGAAGAATCAACCAATGGGGATGGTGTCATCTGTTTTCTCTCTCTTTCTTTGGCTCCTTCCACTCATAGCTACAGCTTTGGAGAGCCAGGTTCTTTTTCATTTCTCCTTGCCTAATTAATTTAAGGCTTAAATTTGAAATTGTGGGTCGAATTTGATGGGAATAATGTTGCATGATTTTGGCAGGTATGCATAGTATACTTTGGAGAACATAGTGGAGAGAAAGCATTGCATGAGATCGAAGAAACCCACCACTCCTATTTGTCCTCTGTTAAGGAAACAGAGGATGAAGCCAGAGCTTCTCTGCTTTACAGTTACAAGCACAGTTTCAATGGCTTTGCAGCTGTTCTCACCCCTGATCAAGCCTCCAAATTATCTCGTAAGCAATATCGACAATCTCATTAGAGGTCCTCTGTATCAAAACTGACTTGTGTCTGATTTGTTAGCTAAGTGACTACATAATGGCAAAGCCTATAGCTATAAAAATGGCATGGACTGTAGATGATAGATTGAACTGACTTTGAAGTTGAATTTGATGACAGAAATGAAGGAAGTGGTATCAGTGTTTCGAAGCCATCCAAGGAAGCACATAATGCATACAACAAGGTCGTGGGAATTCGTAGGTTTGGAAGAGGCTGAGATGAGACAACACTTGAGCATTGACAAGAATAGGGTTGCAAATAATCAAGATCTCCTGACGAGAGCCGATTATGGACGAAATGTCATTGTTGGCCTCATTGATAGTGGTAAGTTGATTTCGTCTTTCCCTCGTCATAATCTTTTCAAAGTTCGAATTATTATAGATCCAATAAAATTTAGTATGATATATCAGTTATTAACCGAATCAGAAATTTTAGACAACAATGTTTTAGTCTCGAACTTCTTTTTACTTCCATTTATGTCAACGAACCTTGTACCACCGTGAAAGCCTAAAGATTTCTATGCCAAATATATGAAACGCTTCACAAGCTAATTGAATTACTTGTGGAATGATCAGGGTTTTGGCCAGAATCAAAGAGCTTCAGTGATGAAGGCATGGGACCTATCCCAAAATCATGGAAGGGTATCTGCCAAACAGGGGATGCTTTCAATACCACTCATTGTAATAGGTATGAGTCTACTCTTTCATTCCTAAGCCAGCATTCATCAATTATGTCCAATAGAGAACGTAGAATTAAAATCTTATATTAGATAGGTTTACATGTCAAACCTATAATAAATTTGTCAAAAGAAAAAGGATCAATATTAGACGGTTAATTTGGGGTCAATCAGTTCTGTTTTTGTGAAGTTGATTTAAAATGAATCCTAACTCTTATTATCAACTGGTAAGAGGAGATGTTCTTGTACCTATTGATACCACGATATTATATGGTATTACGATAACATACAAGTCTACTAAAAATAGTAAATTGTCAACAGTTAAATTTGAATAAATTATTCATGATTTTATATTGGCTAAATAACTATTTCTAACCACATCTACACAAATTTTTCTTTTTCTTTTCTCTCTTTTTTTGATTGGTAAACAAGCGCAACTAGGAATCCACACACTTATGCCAATACAATTCTGTTTGTTTTCTCATATTTTCAAATTTTGACAATTTATATATGTATAATGGAGTGAGCAATTTATTTGGCTTTTTTTTCCATTTTTTGTGGTGTGAAAAAATAATAAAATATATGTTGAATATGAACCCCTCTTTTGCCCTTTGTGTTGATAGGAAGGTGATAGGGGCTCGTTACTACCTGAAGGCCTACGAGAGCCAGTACGGGCCATTAAACACAAGCTTGGACTACCGGTCCCCAAGGGACAAGGATGGCCACGGAACCCACACCATCTCAACTGTTGGTGGTCGAACGGTCCGTGATGTCTCCTTCATGGGCTCACTGGCTCCGGGAACTGCCTCCGGGGGTGCACCCTTGGTCCACTTGGCAGCTTACAAGGCGTGCTGGGCCATCCCAGGGCTTGACAAGGTGGAGGGCAACACGTGCTTCGATGCTGACCTGCTAGCAGCCATTGACGATGCCATCAACGATGGAGTGCATGTCTTGAGCATCTCCATTGGGACATCAAAGCCCTTAGGGTACTTCGATGATGGCATCGCCATTGGAACACTGCATGCCACCAAGAGGAACATCGTGGTGGCATGCAGTGCTGGTAATGAGGGGCCCGGCCCTGGGACCCTCTCGAACCCTGCCCCATGGATCATTACAGTTGGTGCCAGTAGCTTGGATAGAAAATTTGTTGCACCGGTTGTCTTAGGCAATGGGATGAAACTTGAGGTAATATTTATGTTTCATGCTTTTATTTTATTTTTCTGATGCTTGTGATAATTTTGTATATGATGATAATTAGTCTTATACTGTAGGGAGAGACTACAACCCCATATAAATTGGAAGACAAGATGTATCCGCTTGTGTATGCACAAGATATAGTACTCCCTAATGTGACCCAAGATATTGCTAGGTGAGTTTTTCCTGTTCCTTTCATTCAAATCAAATTTATATCATGTTGAGTTAATCTGTTGAATCTGTATCATCGATAAAATTTGGATCTAGACAATTTAGATAAGATGAAAAGTTAAAACTATACATTGAATCTATCTCATTTGTAAATTTCACAAATCTTTGAGAACCATCATATTGAAAAGCCAAAGAAATGAACAAAGCCATAATTTTCATAAAAAGAAATAGCTATTTTCCACTAAAATCTACACATTATGCTGAATTGTACAGGCTATGCTTTGCGAATACACTATCAGAAGAGAAAGCGAAGGGGAAGATAGTGATTTGCTTAAGAGGCAACAATACAAGGATAGGGAAAGGCATGGAGGTGAAAAGAGCAGGGGGTGTTGGTTACATCTTAGGAAACACTATAGCTGATGGTCAAGCTGTAACGGCAGACCCTCATGTTCTTCCTGCAACGGCTGTGGGTGCAATTGAAGCCGTTCAAATCCTCAAATACATCAACTCCACCACTAATCCGATGGCTAAAATTATCCCGGCTGAGACTGTGGTTCGGACCTCACCAGCACCGTTCATGGCCTCCTTCACCAGCAGGGGTCCCAACGTTATCGATCCCACCATTCTCAAGGTATACAGATCAAAACAGGATTTCTGATAGTAATGTTTTCTTAGATTCGGTTGTTTGATTTCAGAGAGACTAATGATCTTTGTGGCTTGTAGCCTGATATAACAGCTCCAGGTTTGAACATACTAGCAGCATGGACAGGGGAAGACTCCCCTACAAAGATACCAGCAGATGATAGGAGAGTAGAGTGGAATATTTTCTCAGGAACGTCGATGGCATGTCCTCATGTTGCTGCTGCTGCCGCTCTCCTCAAAGCTATCTATCCTACTTGGAGCGCTGCTGCAATTAGATCTGCACTTATTACCACTGGTATGCCTAATTCTACAACCTTGTGTAAATTTGCTCTCGCGTTTGGTAATTAGGTGATCAGGTTAATTAGATTGTGGTTCAACTAGATCAAGTAGTCTTTCAGTCATGTCAAGTTTGGCTTAGGAACTTTTTGGATTATATATATAATCTTCTACAAATTCGCCCCAAAAACTGATCATGTAATGTAACATGTGCTCGTCGGGCCAATTTTATCAGATCCAGTCATTTATTTGATTAATCTTCTTGCAGCTGGTCTAAAGAACAACAAAGGATCACTCATAACAGATGCACTAGGCAACCCAGCAGACCCATTCCAATTTGGAGCGGGTCACCTCCGACCAACCAAGGCAGCGGACCCAGGTCTCATCTACGATGCCTCATACACAGACTACTTGATGTACCTTTGCAGTGGGGGGTTCACAAATGCAGACCCATCATTCAAGTGTCCACAAGATGTGCCAAAGACAAATGACCTAAACTACCCTTCAGTCGCAATCGACAAGCTCAATGGTACGGTGACAGTTACAAGGACAGTTACAAATGTGGGTAAAAGAAGAAGCACTTACTTTGCTTCAGTGAAGCCACCAAGGGGATATAAAGTTAAAATCTCACCAAGCATACTGGCTTTCAGGCATAAAGGTCAAAAGAAGAGCTTCAAAATCACAGTTGAAAAGGACAGAAACACCATGTTTAGTAATTCAGAGAATGTGGGCAAGTACGAATTTGGGTGGGTTACTTGGTTTGATGGGACACATACTGTAAGAAGTCCTATGGTTGTGTCGTCTGCATAATGGGAGTCAACGTTTTGTTGACGTTACTTTGAATTAGGGTTATTATGATTCTGTATTTTGGATCCTAATTAATTTCGGAAAAACAAAGCAAAAATTACCTTTAACCCGCACAAAATGTTCAATGCATGTCATCGCTATAAATTTAAAGTTTGTACAAGTTGTTATCAAAAACTTGAATTCAAATTTAAGCAATATTAATTTTTGAACCTCATAAGCACCCCCAAAAAAAAAAATCATGTACAATATATAGTTGGGATTAATTTATGTACATGGCGCCTAGTATAGATGGTCACGTAATTCAATATGAATGTTTGTAGTGGAAATATATACAATGTACCTAATGTACCTAACCCAGAACATTGTTGTACATGGTGGGGTTCGTTGATTTCGCTCGATTGATGATAAGCTTAAGAATTGTTAGCAGTGTTTAGCTTATATGTTACCTACATTAACTTTTGATGCATTTATTTATATCAAGAAAACTTTTTTAAAAAAAAAAAATCAATGTTTGTGCCTAGCAATTAGTGCTGGCAAAAATTCGGGAACGTCATAAATTCAGGTCGATCAGACAAATTAGATAATGTCTAAATTCAGATGAGATATTGATGTCTGATACTCGATTTTAACAAATTGGACAAATCTAAATTCCGATCCGAATCGGGTTCATATAGTAGAAATAAAAAATATATATATACCTAGAATTATAATTTGAACGAAAAATTCATAATTGTACCCAATTTTTTTCAAATTAGACAAATTCAGGCAATCAAACTAGGCAAATTTTCTAAGCCTTACTTGCAACCTTATTAAGTCACTCTAGCAAGTTTGTGCTCGATTACATTTACATCATCATCATTCTTCAATATAGATGTTGGCATGAACTTTTTCTTAAAAAAAAAAAAACTATATACAGAATGACTTAAGATTGTTGAAATCGCTACGCATTTGTATATACATTAATTAATCACTTAATTTAAGAAAAATTAAATTCTGATGCTTTTTTAATGAAAAACAACTGATCATATACCATATATAGGGGACGACAATGGTCTTTTTTAGCTTGGCGCCCAACGTAACCTACCATACTTGAAATAGGCTGGCGCATTCAGAATTCACATTAGTGAACAGTAACGTCCAATTTCAATCCCATACTCAAAGACACACACTCTCTCTCTCTTTGTGGTTTATGTCCATTCTCAGATTCTCCGAGGAAGATAGCCGACGACCACCTTCGCCCGCGCCATCTCCAGGTGAGTATCCTCTGTCTCTGTTCTGGCTTTGCATGAAAACACTTCATGCTTGAGCTTTGATTTCATGGTTGACAATGGATTCAATTCAAAGTTACGAACTCAAGGAAACCAAATTCCTTAAAGTCACAAAATCCAAATTACTCAATTACTAAAAATTTGTAATCGCAAATACTCTCAAAATCCGTTGTTTTGATGTGCAATTTTGCCCCAATTCGTTTTTGGGGCTTGTTCATGGGCACTCTTGTTGTGGCGTGGTTTTTGATATCTTAATTCTACACGTTTACAATTACGGGTCGCTTCTTATGTATTAATATGAATAATCTGTTGCTCTGTTTTTGTTTCATTGAGTGTTTGGAAATTTGTTTTGAATTTCATCTGCTTTGCTCCAAGGTAGATGTTAGATTTCACAGGTTTGGTTTCCCCTTGTGACAAATTAGAGACTGCATGACTCCGAAATCCCCAAATCATGGGAATGATTAGTATCAATATGATACAAGCTTGCATAATCAAAAAAAAAAGTTGGGATCTTTTTTATTTTTCTGGTGTTTTCTGACAAGGAAAGAGGGGCTATTCTCGGCAACAGATTCCGTCCCGAGATTCCAGTAGAAACTGTGGTCAATTATTTCAAAATTTGCATTAGAACCCGGCCTAGAAACAAGTTTTCTAAAACAAGTACATTAGTTGGTGTAAAACCCATCGATACATGGAGTAATTTTAGCGCTATGGTGGTTCGATACTGGTGGAGAGTCGACGTACAGCAATATCCTATGATTTGTCCTATTGCTGGATAACAAATGAGAAAAAAGATGCATTATGAGAGAGGACGAAAGGCTCCCTGTTGACTAACTCATCTCAAAATTTGTCGGAAACTCCTAAAGGATACGGTATTAATCCTTGTAGATTGTGATCTAAGACAGCTTTTTGATTGTTGTGCAGACAATGGGAAAGATGAAGCCTCCCAAGCTCCCTGTTGAGGGCAAGCGTAACATCTTGATTACAAGTGCCCTACCTTATGTCAACAATGTCCCTCATCTCGGTAACATCATAGGATGTAAGTGTAATAGCTTCCTAAATATTCCTTTCGTGCTCACTAATACACTTTAGTGATATACCTGTATGACTTGTAAGTGCTTCACGTTTAGTTATTGTGGAAATTATTGTGAGTATCATGCAATGCAAGCAAGCCTACTCACAGGCCAATGAAAAAGCGACACTTGGTGATGCGGGACTCTCTTGATATGGGCCCTCCCGGAATACAATTAAAGTGTTCGCCTTCTGATCACCTGTTGGCATTGAGCTGCAAAGGTGATGATTCAGAAACAACTAGAGTCAACGATCGAAAAACAGTTAAAACAATTAGATCAGTTTGTCTGCAGCGAGCAGAATTCAAGGAAAAGTTCTGAAGAGTAAAATTGAAATCAGAGTAGATTGCATACCGCACTCTAATGCTCGGATACTATATGGGAAATAAAGAAGATTGAATCCTGAATTGAGAAAGAAATAGACTTGGTATTTTATTTACACAATTACAGGATGGTAATTCTGCTGCTTGTTTATATTCATAAGCTTGAGCTGACTTGCTCTCAATTTCCCATGAGCTGGCAGAGTTCAAACATGAATGCTGACTAGGACAAGCTAGAAAATTTAGCGTAAATTATGACTATCCTTCGCAACATACAATCTGTATGTGAATTCTACATGCAAAGGTGCTGGGTTTTGATTGACCCAAGAGAAGCTTTTCTTGGCGCTCTTCAATTTATGCAATAATCTCACTTTGTTTAATTACTTACAGGTGTGCTGAGTGCTGATGTGTTTGCTAGATATTGCCGTCTTAGGGGATACAATGCTATATACATATGCGGGACAGATGAATACGGTACTTCCACCGAAGTTAAGGCATTATGTGAGAAGTGCAGCCCCAGGGAAATCTGTGACAAGTAAGGTTATTTGCTTTTTGATTATTCTTTTCTATTTTTAAGGAGTAACAAGGCATATCAGTGAATTATGGCCCTTTACCTAAAAAATCTTACACTGGAAAGGCAGATCTCTTATGGTTGTACATTGCCAAATATCATCTTCAGGAGCAATTAGTGATTGTCAAAATGCCCACTATCTGTCTTCTGAAACATATGTTGAATCTGGGTGTAGCTTCCTACCTTTGATCGCTCTCGAATTGAGAGAGGGTCTATCCTTAGTATCCACTATCATCTAAGGAATCATGGTTATGAGTTATGGTGATTAATTATTGGTTCTGATAATTCCTGCTTCTTAGGTACCACCGTATTCACAAGGAAGTTTATGATTGGTTCGACATTAGCTTTGATGAATTCGGACGCACCTCCACACCAGAGCAAACTGAGCTCTGTCAAGAAATCTTCAAAAAGCTATTAGATAACAAATTTCTATTTGAGAATGCAATGCAGCAGGTATTAACTATATCTTCAAGTGGTTTGTCTCTCTGCTGTGACTTATATGATAATCCTTTCATTCCTTTGCTGTTATTCCTATGTTTAGTCTGCCATGATAGTATGCATACTGATTTGTTGTATTGTGTCTTTGGTTTTGATGGATATGTAAATGCAAAAGGCTGACAATTGCTACTCTTCTTGTTGTTTGGTTCAGCTATATTGCAATCAATGCAAGATGTTCTTGGCTGACAGTTTTGCAGTGGGCACATGCCCCTTTCCAGATTGTGGTTACGAGCAGTCCAAAGGTGATCAGTGCGATAAATGTGGCAAGATGTTGGATGCAGTGGAGTTAAAGAACCCTAAATGCAAGGTTAATGCTTGATTCTTGCTTTATCAATTGATTTTGCTTCTTGGTTTTTGGTATATGTTTTTTTTTTTACAAATTGAAATTGGGTCTGAAAGCAGACGTGTCAAACCACTCCTAGCGTGCGTGATACGAAGCATTTCTTTATTGACCTGCCATCACTTTGTGAGAAGCTGGAAAACTACATTGGCAAGGCCTTGAGTGCTGGATGTTGGAGCCGTCATGCAGTAGACAACACACGCGGGCTACTCAGAGGTGGACTGAAGCCTCGGTGTATTACACGGGATCTTAAGTGGGGTGTTCCAGTGCCCCTTGATGATTACAGTGATAAGGTAAAAGGGACAAGACATTCCTTCTTTAATTTGAATCATATTGGAATTTGTAGATCCATCAAGTGTTTCATCATGAAATGTGCTTTCTAGGTTCTCTATGTATGGTTTGATGCCCCTATTGGATATATTTCTATCACAAAAAGTTACACCCCAGAGTGGGAGAAATGGTGGAAGAATCCAGAAAATGTTGAGCTGTATCAATTTATGGGGAAGGACAATGTGCAGTTTCACACTGTGAGTATTCTATTTCTGATTCCGTCACTTTTGTATGGAAGATTCAATATGGTTGTTAACTTCATATTCCTTCTGTAACTTTCTTTATACTGTTTTCTGAGGACTTCTTTATACTTTCATATTCCAACACATCTATAAAAGAAACTAAAATCATTTTGTTCAGTCTTATTTCCCATATGCTTGCTGGAATGGCTTCTGGAATTCCCACTGTAGTGATTATTTTTTTGGTTGGGGTAGGGGTGTCGTTCCCACTTGCTTCTTTTCCGTTTCTGTCCCTCATCCTCCAACTCCTGCCGGTGTTCTGCCTCTACCCCGTCCAACAACCGATTGCGCTTACATAACGCTGTTTAGACAGGTCCCAATTTGATTGTGGGGTATAGTTTGAGTGGAAAATATCATTTATGAATGCTGGCTAAAACCAAATAGTTCTGTAATGCTTCCTTTGTATTGAATCTCTATCTTTCTCTGTTCAACCTGGATCCATTTGGACACTTACAATAATAATCCCAAGTGTGTAAGTACAGTTTTGGCTAATAATAATCTCCCTGCAGAGCTTAGTATCTTCCCGGCTCTGTCCCCAACATCTGATTTTTTGAGTTAATTTTACTAACCGGAATATTGGAATCACCCTTTATAGAACTTACCTGGTTGCAGCAAGACCCCTAGACATTTCATGGGAAGTATGCCCTCCTCCAAACCGGTTATCTGCATTGTATCCCTTGTTTTGCCTTCAGAAACTGCATCCAAATAATCAATCATGTGCACAAGACAATAATAAATCATCTGCAATCAATTTGGATACCTTTGCAGTTGGGTTGGTGCTTGAATTTGTCCAGCTAGCTTCGGTGTCCTGTATAAATATTCCATGGCAGTTACAAAGTTTAAGGGAAAGACGGGATCCCTTTGTCTCAATTTTCTACAGTTCGTCGAAAAACCGAGGAACCAGTAATGTAGCTTAATGTTTGTAACTGTGGTAACACCAGCGTGCTCCCACTTCACAAATACACCTGAGAGTCTCATCCCCTGAGTAACTTTAACCCTCTTACAGAGCATCTGTAAAAGCCATATCTTTAAGAGCTTAATCTGGGCCTAAGATTTGTCATGGTTGTCTCGAACAGAGCTTACTAAAAACACTATCCAATTTGGACCATATTCTGACCTCAAGGTTTTTTGATTCGTACAAGTCTACTATGGACAGCCATGCTTGTGGTTATCTCCAATGATTGACAATCAAAGACACAATCCTGGAGTTCTCCGTATCTCAATATCTACCAGATTGCCACCAATGTCTTGGACATCCTGTACGACATTATGTTAATCTCCCACCACACATGACTTCACTGATCCGCCCTTCTCCTGCAAAGAATTCCACTGACTTTCCTCTCTTCACTGTCATCAGCAGCAAGCAGTGTACATAATAGTTCAATTAAGATAAGTATGGGAAACAATGTGCAGTTTCACAATGAATGAACTGCAAGTTAGTAACAGTAGGATGCACCACATAAAACTCTGGGTTCCAGAGGCTCCAAATTCTACTTCTCTTTGCGGCTGTTGTGGTTGTAGCAACCTGCCAACCATGACCAAACTTACTGGCGGCTACTGCATCCACTTTATTCAAGTAAACCAGCCAAACGAAGATTATCGTTATGTCTCAAGAAATTCACTTCTTGCTGAAAGGGCTTATCTATGCCCCTGATATTCCATATGCCCACAGTAATCATTCTCAAATGCTACGATCTCCAGAGGTTCTTTAGCCCTTATAACTGATTGCTAACTATATCCAGACCAATTGACAGTAAGATTCAAGCTGTAAAACTGATGATTTTGATAGTGATTGGGAGATGGGTGTAGAAAACACATGACTTTGAAAAGCAAATTGCCTAACTAGATACATCCTGGTAGCGAGTAGGGAATGTTGCTGTTATATGTGCTTACTGATAGATTTTTTTTTCCCCCTTTTTGGGGGGGGGGGGGGGGGGGGGGGGGGAATCGTACTGTCGATGGGTCTGGATATGATTTTTTTTGGCCCCCCCCCCCCCCCCCCCCCCCCCCAAAACAAAAAGCAAAAAATGTTTGAGTTGTCAATGTGACCAATGCTATTAGATGATTTTATTACATCCTTGATTCCAGGTAATGTTTCCATCTATGCTATTGGGAACTGGTGAAAGCTGGACCATGGCAAAAACCATCAGTGCAACTCAATTTTTGATGTATGAAACAGGTGTGTCTGACGAGCTAACTTACAATGAATGGCTAGCCTTTATTCCATGATTTACATGGCTAATATATATTCTAACATGCGGAAAGATGAAGATCATATGTGATTAATGGAATAGTAATAAGAAAAAAACTACGAGTTTGTTGTGTAAGTAACCGACATGCATATGATGTTCTGATGCTTGACTGCGTTAACAGAAGGAAGCCCATACAGCTATACTAATTATATCTCAGACACAGGTCACCTTCAATGGGATATTTTATTTATCTGTGACCTTCTTACCTTCAATTGTATAGCCAACTTCGTACTTGTATCAGCGTGTATATCCATTTCATTTATAGCAACTTATAAGACCAAAAAAGAAAATTCTAATTTCTAAGCCCATTATCTTGATATTAGTTGGCTTTTTAAAAATTTCCTGAACTTAAATGAGCAGATTTTCATGTTCTCAAGTTAACTATTTTCAGTGCATAGTTTTCTCTACTTCCATTTTATTTTCACAATGATAAAATGTCAAATCTTCAGGAAAATTTTCGAAGAGTCAAGGTCTCGGAATTTTTGGTGACCAGGCAAAAGAAACAACTATCCCTGTTGCTGTGTGGCGTTACTACCTTCTAAGTAATCGACCTGAGGTAAATCATGTATCTACTTTTAAGTCATCTCCTTCATCTCTATCCGCCTTATTTTTGGATGAAAGTTAAGTGTTAATGATCACCTATCACATTCTTAACTTATTATGTGCCAGTCTCTTTTCAGTTAGCTTTTGCTCATATATATGCTCTGATTATTGTTATCTTGTAAACAGGGTTCTGATGCACGATTTTCTTGGGATGACTTGCAAGCTAAGCTCAATGGAGAACTAATAGCAAATGTTGGCAATTTTGTGAATCGAGTTTTGACATTTATTGCAAAACCATCAGGTTAGTTGATCTTTTTGATGTTTTTATTGCCTTCTTCCTTCCAAATCTTGTTTTCTAGTGAAATCCTCTTAATCAGCAAAATTTTCTTGTCACAGGCAAGGGTTATGGTTCGATTATACCTGATGTAACGAGGGCTGAATCAGATGACTTGACCAGAACACTTGGTCATAAAATTGGTGAATATGTGGATCATTATTTGAAAGAAATGGAAAAGGTGATTCATTCGATCTTTTCTTTTATTGGTTTGCTTGTAAGTGTCCAATTTGTACGTCACAGGGATTTCGACAAACTGCCTTATTCTTGATGCCTGCTAAGTGATGAAAAATCAGTGTTCTTATTCCTTATATTCACAAATGCCATCCTCTTATGATAAATACCATGTTATGATGCAAAAGTGGGACTAAACCTTTAAATCTAGAATTGCACTTCGGGTGGGGGGGGCGCCCCCCCCCCCGGCTATTTCTGACAACACAACCTTACATTTGCAATTGGCATGCTGTTTTTCGTGGCACCTAGATTTGGAAGGCATTGATAGGCTCATAGACAGAAAAAACAGTCCCCCTATTTCTTCTTTCCCTTTTTCTTTTTCTTGTGATTAGATCTTTGTAGGATACTCTCTTTGCATCCTTTCTTGCTTTTTTTTGGGGGGGGGGGGGGGGCCAATGCACTAGTGAGGTTTTGCATTAACCAACAGTTCAAGTCAGAAAATCATAAAGAGCCGGCCTCATGAAGTGCTGTTTTGTTTTGCTTCTGAACTCATCTCTTCCTATCTAACCTCGGTTTTTTTTTTCCCAGGTGAACCTAAAGAGCGGACTTAGAATTGCCATGCAAATTTCTTCTGAAGGAAATTCATATTTACAGGTAAGAGTGGTGCATATTAAACTGTTGTGTTGAACCTCTTGTTTCTTAGAAGGTCTTGTGTGATCTTTGTATATATAATGTGGAATTATGCATCTCTTTGTAATGTAGGAATCAAAATTCTGGAGGCTTTACAAGGAAGAAAGGCCACGCTGTTCTATCATCGTGAAAACTGCAGTTGGCCTCGTGTACCTTCTTGCTTGCTTGTTAGAACCATTTATGCCCTCTTTTTCTGCGGAGGTATTTTGAACACATCAGATTAAATTTTGATCATTGAAATGACAAAAATTCGTATTCTGAACATCACATTCTTTTTTTTCCCCTTTTTTTTTGGTTGAAAATGCCCTTCCCAGGTTATGAAGCAGCTTGATTTGCCTCCCTCTGAAATCTCACTCCCAGACGTAGACAAAGAGATGGGAATAAAGCTATGGGAGATTGTCCCGCCTGGTCACAAGATTGGTGAACCAAAGCCACTATTCGTTGAATTGGTATTGAACAATGGCCTGCATTTGCCATCTTCTAGTTCACTTCATCGCAAAATTCTGCGTGTTCTACTGTCAAGTCGAAAGGAAAATTTTGAAAATCCTGAATATTCACTCTGACCTTGCTAATGCTTGCTCATTTATTTTGTTTTTACATGCATGGCTTACTGTGTTTGTTTTCTTAAATATGGTTTTCCAGACCGACAAAGAAGTAGAGGTGTACAAAATGAAGTTTGGTGGCGTCCAAAACATGTAGATTCATGAAGAATGCAGTCTGTGCAGCATCCAAGCTGGTGAACCATAACCAGCTCAAGAACAAAAGGCATTGGGCAAAGATAGCAGACTCTGCTCCTCTGATCCTAGTTTCATAATATATACAGTGTTCAAATTACTCCAACTTATTTAAATATGATTGTTAATTTATGTCAACATCGGCAAAAAAAAAAAAAAGATTTTGGCTGGTTGGGGAAGAGGCTTATCCACAATTTTTCCACACTCCACACGTTTTGTTTTTTTTTTTTTTTGGGTTTCATCAAAAAACATAGCTTGCACGGAAGCAACAGGCAACAGGCAACAGGGAGGGGACGTGGCAGCCAAGCAGATCATAGTTGAAGATAGCTTTCATCGAATATTCTGCGTCATTCTTTTTGTCGAAAAAAAATAAATAAGGAATCCTCTTTTGCTTATGGATAACGTTGTAGGCCGCGTGTAAAGACGGGCACACGAAGGTGCATCTGAGCCGTTGGATGAAGGTGAAGATGAATCCTGACTTCACATCTACGATAGCTGTTGCTCAATCAATGGTGGACAAATTTCCCAAGTTCTCCAATCACAATCAAGGCCTTTTCAAGGGACCATCCTTCATCACTAACCATTATAGTGGTTGTTTTTTGATGGTTTTGTCATCTTGTGGTGATTGTGTTTATCATACTTTACGTATGTGCCACTTCACTTGTTGCGACTTGCGAGACATCTCTTTCTAAGCTTGAGGGGTTTGTTCCTAGTAAATTTCTTGTTGAGTTGTTTTGATAGTTTTGTAATCTTATACTTTCGTATTTACCCTCCTATTTTCATTCCTTGTTATTACTTCAAAAAAATGTTTAACGCTTATATTTTTTATCATTTTTTTCACCGTCTCTTAAAGAGAATCTTCTGCTCATTTTCACTCATTTCTATTCCTATAAAAAATATCTTTTCTTTTTATTTTTGTTAAAGCTACAGGATATGATTCATGTATTCATTAGGCTGAGGGACCTACAAGTCATTATGTATAAGATATACTATGTAACACGATCCATTCTTGACATGTTTATAAGTTGTTAAGGTGCTTTGGAACCAAAGCCATTATTTGATGACATAGTGGAATTGAGTAAAAAAGAAAAAAAAAATAGTGATACGTACATTGAAAAGTTTTGAATACCTCAATCTGATATTCTACATTACAATGTTTTGTAAGATTTTCTGATGTAACTTTTGTTATTATGAATATCCCAATCTGATATTATACGACAGTAATTAATTAATAGTAATGTACTAGATAAAATTGAGATAGTGTGAATTGGAGACCAAAAAATACTTAATTGCATATTGAGAAAGAACAAGTAAATAAAATGGGAGAAAAAGGCATACTTCTTATGCATTAACCGTGTTGAAGTCATACATGTTTGGTCACAATGTAATTAGCCATTCACCATATATTAATATAATTAAGCACCTGGTTTATGAAACGTAAATTTTACGCATCCATTAGGAAGTGTGGATTTGGAGCAAGTCAGTTAAAATGAAGTGTACCACTTAATAATACTTTATTAAAAGCTTTGATTAAGAAATTGCTTTGATGCTAATTGGTGTTTATCCATTCGTTTTGTGTGCCACGAGCGCGGCTGCGGTTTCAAGCTAGCTTTAGTTGTATCTGGCAGAGGAATTATTCTCTTCAGCTGACGTATGTTTGTTTTGACATACGCCTATGATTGTTATTTTTAAAGTGACAATGCATTATTAGTTGTCAAGTATATCATAAACAGTACAAGTTTGTAGTGTTAATTCAGATTGTTTAATTTACTTGTTTAAGTGATCGACAGTTGACTCAATTGCATTTTAGATTTGGGGTTCTCATGAATCTGAATATTGAATGAGATATTGATTAGGTTATAAGATAATTACTTGGGAGGTGCAAAAGACAAAGTGGTATTTATAGCTTATTGAGTATCATTTTTATTGATTAAGACAAACTTAGATTTGAGTATTCTGTAGCTCTGAAATCACACTATATATAGACATCTTATAAATTAAAAAAATTCAAATTATCGTTTTGTCTTTGCTTATCGATCTGTATTGTAACAAAACAATCAAACACAGCAATTGATATATAGCACATATATACTAGTTGATTTGTTATAGATGTATGTTCACCCTTTTGGATTCCGATCCCCTATCTTTTCTCTAATCATGTTATCTGTTTCTAACTACGAGCAAAGTCAAAATCTCATTTCAAACAATCTTAGAAATTAGAAGGGAACAACTAACATGAATGACGCCTATCTTATTCCAAATTAATAAAACCGATAGGAAGAGAAGAGCCACATAATTATATTTTTTTAACTTACATTCACTTGAGTTGAGTATCACAATAAACATAAGGTGCGAGCCAAGTACAATAGGCTCTGTTGAATCTAGCACTGGTGGTACGCGGTAGTACGATTGCATTTGGTAGAATATGCGGTCACATGCATCCATGTTCACATTATATGCTCAAAAAACTCGATTCACAAATATGTTGTAAGGGCTCAATTCTTAAACTGTTAACAACATCTATCTCATTCCAATTCCAACCATACACAATGACTGGCACTAATAGCCTAATTAACCCAAGCATACATATATAGTATAACCAAACCATCAAGAGGTTCACACAACTTGTCCAGAAAACTCATTAATCGCTTCATTAATGACATATATACATATATATATATATATATATATATATATATATATATATATATATATACACACACACACACACATTATATAATTAATACATACATGTGGATATGACAATTAATGATCCCCACCAAAAAATGACACAGCTTTTATAAGTGAAACTACACGCATAATTTATTCCTTGCCGAAACTTTGAATTATATTATTGTCGTGAGCCATAAGAAACGCAGCCGTTTTAGGCATCTTATCTGCCTACTTGCCCAATTTCTCAGACCGAAGAAAACAGATATTTTTTTTAAAAAACAAAAAGAAAAAGAAAAAGAAAAGAGATATTATAATTAAACAACGGTTTCTGACGCCGCACTCAACGCGCCAATTATGTGACGCCATTCTCATAACTTAATACTCCATTTCATTATTTTCATATCATATGTTTTGCTTAGAAGCCTAACACTAAGAAAATCTTTATTAATTATGAGGTTATTAAATAAAAGGTCCAATGCATGTTCCTTACAACTATGGTTTATAACTTTTCGGGGGGTAAATTAGTTAATTAGCTCAACGGATCAACTTTTTACCCATGCGTAATTATTGTTTATTTGTAATTTTTTAGGTTACCAGATGGAAATGATAGGAAATTAACCATCTTTTTAATTAAAAATTAATTTTTTAAGTCTTGATTTTTCTTGTGAGATTGGAATACTTAACTCATTGGGAGCCCCAAATATGTCCTAATTAACATTTGATTTTTTTTTGCTACTGATTCTTTTATTTTTCTTAATAGATTATACATAATATATAATAAATAATTATTGGACTAGGCACCTTTTTAACGAGGTGACTCTAATTATTCAAATTGTTTTAAATAAGTTAATTGTATTGTGTTAGTCAATTAAATGACCACAACGAACAAGTGGAGTTAAAATTAAAATTCTTAGCATCATGTTAGCCAACATTACTGACAATTAAATTGTATTAGTCAATTATTGTAAAGATTTACCGTAGTATTTTAGTGCATGCATAAATTCAACTTCCACCTATGACCATCACTGTTATTCTTTACAACTTTTCTTAACACATGTGAAAAAAACAAATATGAGATTTATTAAATTGTGATACGTATAATGTAGGCAATATCCGAATTAACTTAATAATATTTCTACACCACGTAATGTATATCCTCTAAAACAAGCTAGTCAATGTATCTCAATCTCTCACCGTCCACCACCTATAAATTCATCACCTCTCCATTTCTCTCTCCAAAGCAACTCTATTTCAAACCACAGACCAAATGGAAGAAGAATTCCAAGAATCCGACGTCGTATTCTCCGACGTCTACTCCTCCTCCCACCAAATCCCACAAGCAGCTACCGTCAACAGAATTCAGCTAAGTAAGATC
>JACYFF010031959.1:5850322-5870459 GCA_017589665.1 Selenicereus undatus
GTTTCTAACAAAGGCTTGATAGGCCTTATCTTTAGCGTTTTGGTTTTGTCTTTTGAGAAAGTTATGATATTTTATATCATATATTTGATTATAGCGTGTTTGCATGCTATTAAGGAACTCTTTTTTCTTGTTGAGTTTAGTCACTACGTTGGTTTGACTCTCTACTACTTCTTCGTAGTAATTGACTTCATAATCAAAAGCTTTAGCTAAGTTTAATGCTGCTTGGTCATTTTTTAAATAATATTCCTCTGCTATGAGATTATGTTCATTTAATATCTTTTTTATATGCAGAATATGTTCTATATGTCTTTGCTCAGGGCCGATTGGATTCATAGATAAATTAAGAGGATAAGCAGACCTTTAAAGTTATAACTAAGATTATGATATGCACCAGTAAAACGATTACTAGAAGCATAATGAGGTAATGAACAAATTCGTACAGATAAATCGTAGGACAATACCTCACTGGGCAATGACCGATTTCGCCGGCGTCCTCCTGACCTTATGGCTACTGCTTGGTCGACCAAAGGTACTCCAGTCCCCGTGATTAATCCGTGTGAAAAAGTGATAACCTCAATATACGAAGAGTAATCCGTGTTTATTGATGATCATAATCAGAGTACAACTCTAAGAGGGTGCTATCCTCCCTAAGGGAGTCACCCGTTCATTAGAGAAATCTTACAATGGAGAGGGAAAGAGGGAGAGAGAGCTCGTGCCTTGTGCTTCCTCTGGCCTTCTCTTAAATAGACTAAGAAAAGCATAAAGCAAACCGACAGAAATAAAGTATAGTACAATAATTACAACGTGCTTTTGCAAGTGGTGTCTACTTTACACTGTAGTAGATGCTTTTCGTACAATAATTTTCTTCGAGCTTATCTCTTATCGTCCTTTGCTCGATTATTGCAGATTCCTTTTGTGGATGGGTCCAACACGCTTCCTTATGTGCGACGTGGACATACTGAGCACCCTGGAATTTTTGTGGGATGTAAAAGGCCACATAAGTGTGCTACTATAGGAAAGCTTCCTGGCACACGACATGATTGAATACGACTAATGCCAGCACTAATTTTGTTGATGGCGTCGAATCTTGGAGTACAGTTACCTTCTGCACAGATGAACATGTTGGAAGGTGAATTGTACATGAACCCTTGATTTTTCTCCCTGATTTGGGTAAGCTTTTGGTATAGGACAGCAAATCCTTCTGCTCTTTTATGGCAACTCCAGACGTCTGTTATTTCTGGGCAGGGAAGAGCTTTTGTGCTTTTAATGGATATATTGGCTCTGCTTGGTGTGCAAAGCTGTACAAGAGCCCATCCGGATTGTGGAGTATGATATATTTCGGTACTAACAGTTATGAGTTTTGTCACAACCATGTCAGATCGAGAACTTCTTCGGAACTTTTTGACCGATTCAACGAGAACCCCGGGTAAAAAGATTATTTCTCTATTGCCAGGCGAACTGGTAATACTGCCACAGTATCCATAAATAAATGCTTGAAATACATCTTCTGGACTGCTTCCTGCAAGAAAATGGATACGAGGGTATTTGCCCGTTACCTTCACTAAAAGAGTGTTAGTGTTTTTGGTCGTGTAGACCTTTCTGGTATAAGCACTGAAATGTGCCATAGTAAGTAAGGATTGTTCATCCTCTGTTAATGAAGCCTTTGTCTGACGTGATAGAGCTGGGTGAAAACCCTTTTAAACCCATTTCCTCTTTTTCTGAGGATGTTGCTGTTTCTCGTTTTGAGAATTTTGGCGATACAACGGCCTTTCCTTTTGCACGAAAAGTAGGCACGGGTGTAGGCGCCTGATACGTTTCTTCTTGAAACACATTAATCTTCTCAAATGATTTGAGAAACTCGTGATGAAGAGATTCATCAAGATCAATAGCCTGCAAGGCTAATATTTCATCCAACGTGGATAAGGCGTTCATAATACGAGGCTGAATTTCCTCATTCAGGGCTTGCTGTAATTCGCAAACTCGGTTCTGTGCTTGAACCAATTCTTGTACTGCCATTTCAAGGAGTATCTTTAGGTTGGAGCTGGTGGACATCGTCTCTTCCGACTCCATCATTAGCCTCTCTGCTCAAGAAATCAGCAAGATGATTATATTTGCCTTTGATATGTTCAATATCAAATTGATACTCTTGAAAGTATTGTTGCCATCGATAACGACGTTTATACTCAGGAGTACAAGGGAGCTTATTAAAGATATAAGCTTTAACATTGGTATTGTCTGTTCTTACTAAAAAACGAACAGGCAGAATAAAAAAGTGAAAGTTAGAAAAACTGCGTTTCAAGGCTAATAATTTCTTTTCATTGCTGTGATAATTAATCTCAGCAGGTTTGAAACTACCATTTGCATAACGGCATATATATTCGATATCACCCTTTTTGGCTTTGAGGACTCCTCCCCAATACCGTTCTGATGCATCGGTTTCCACGATGAGTTGGTCACCTGTTTCTGGAATGGCAAGTCGTGGCAAGTTGCTACACAACGTTTTTAGTTTCTGGACTATACTGGTATGATAGTCCTGCCACTGCTGGTTAAGTCTCTTTTTGAGCAAGTCCTGTAAAGGTCCTCTTAACCAAACAAGATTAGGAAGAAAATCATTGACGTAGTTAATACATCCAAGAAATCGCTCGAGTTGCTTGCGATCTACGAGCTTATCAGGAAAGTGTGATATTTTTTCACATATATGTGATTGCATTTCGATTCCAGTAGAGTCGATTTTTAGACCAAGGAATTCGATTTGTGTTTTTGCAATGTCCGCTTTTTTGTTAGATAAAATCAAACCATGATTTTGGCTTTTTTGTATGAACTTCAGGAGATGGTTTGCATGGTCTGCAATACTATCTGAGAAGATAAGAATATCATCAACATATACTAGACAGAAATCTGAGTATTCGCTGAAGATATTATCCATTCGTCTTTAGAATATTTGAGGGGCATTTTTGAGTCCCATTGGCATGACATTCCAAATATACTGACCTTGTGGGGTACTAAAAGCAGTCAAGGGTTTTGCTGCATCTGTTAACTTAATCTGGTAGAACCCAGATTTGCAGTCAAACTTTGAAAACAATTTTTTATTCAAGGTTTTATTGAATAATTATAAACGGCTAAATGAGTTAACCGTTTTTGATGGTTACTTTCTCCCCAACAAGGAGTTATTAATCCATAAAGGACTAGCCAAGCAATTTTGGAAAACTTTGAGGGCTAAAGAACAAAAGGACCTATTGCGCAAAACGTTAAGCTTGAACATTGTTGCCTTTGAAAAAGAAATCAATGAAACTATCTATGCAGAAAAAGACCTTATACAATTATTGAAATATTTATGTGAAGCAAAAATAATAATCATAATCAACCAACTAATAAACATTCATTCAATAAAAAATTAAATTATGGACAAACCCGAGATTCCAAACTTAAAAACAATGACTCAAAGAAACTGTGAATCTTTGCTCAATTTATATAAAACTTTTTCAAATAAAGAAATCGTACAAAAAGAAAAATTTTATATTTTAAAAATGGATCAATTAAGAAAAAATAATATGTCTAAAGAAGTAATATGGTTAAACGAGGACAGACTTGATCTTTTAATCTATGAAGAAGAACGAAGAACTTATATAGAACTCTGTGAAAACATAGATAACAATGATGACAACAATTTAGATCAGTTCGATACTGAATTTTGGTTTAACGATGAAGATCAAAAAATGAGCTTTCCAAGACTAGAAAGTGAACATCAAGCTGTTAAACAAGAAATTAGTGAAATTAATAACTCTATCAAACAGTTAGTTTTATAAATACAACTTATAAATTTAACATTTGAAAGCATGTTAAAACCTAAACAAAAGAGAGAATATACACTTATAGAAATTAAAATTCCTGACAAAATAACACCCAATAGTGATGATGAAAAATTTATTGAACGATATCAACAAAACTTGATAAAAACTCAGGAAGAGCTTCTTAAAAAAACTATTGAAGAAAGAAGACTAATTAAAGCTAAAGAACAACAAGATGAAGAAAGTAGCCAACAATGAGTGAATATAACAGAGAAATTGAAGAACTCTTAAATGACTTCGAGAATTTACAATTGACCGAATTAGTAAAACAATTAAATATGCAAGCAGGAACACCCACAGAAAGTGGAGGAAGTAATCATCCAAATAATTTTGAAAGAGGAGAACCCTCTAATCCTTTTCAAAATATTCACAAAAATAAACACACAGAAAACTTTAACAGAAAATTTTCTAAAAAATCTATAATTAATGAAGAATTTAAACCTAAAATTCCTTTACAACTTGAACCAGTACCAGCATGGGGATATATGTTAAATCTGGATTGTGTAACAGATAAAAGAGCGACAATAGACAATTGGAGCTATTCAATTATACTATCATTATTACAAGAACCATCACATGCAGCAGAAGGAAGAGATGTAACTGATGTAACTGCTATTTACAACTTAATAATTTTCTCCTTTCAAGGAATTGTGCGAAATTGGTATAACGGATTATCAAAAACTGTACGAAATATAATTGAAGTTGAAGTAAACATAGTCTCACTCAATCTATTGAGTATGGAATATGAACTTTTGAAAAATACTTAATTGGACAATTTCAAGGATTTGATTATGCCCAAGATACCGAACTTAATAAATATGAATCACAAAAAGAGGCATTATATAAACTTACTAACTTACGAATTTGCAACCTATGTAATTACAAAAACTTCTTTTGTGAATTTGATAAGTATTATTATGAGCTATATGACTCAAGAGAAAACCAAGAAAATTACATACAACTGCTATTGAACAAATTCCCTCACCCTTGGAATAAATATTTTTCAGATAAGTTTGAAAATTTTGTTAAAAATCCAACAGTTATCCGAACTGTAGCACAGTACAATCCTGCATAAACCAAGAAATGACAAAATTATGTTTAGAAGAACAAAAAAGAAGATATATTAAAGAAGTAACTTTATGCTGTGAAAATATTACCGAACCAGGACAATATGGATGTGAAAATTATCCCAACTTTCGGCCTAAATGAAAAAGAATTCCAAAACAAACAATAAAGAAACCTTTAACAAGGAAAACATCAAAGAAAAAATTTTCAAAAAAGAAAACATTTTTACCCAAGAAAACAAAAACAGAAAAGGTAAAATCTGAAAAATCAGTTAACAAACCACAGAAAAGTAGTAAACATTTTCGACATGAAAAATTAACTCAAGAAAATTATAATCCACAAAATCGATACTATAAAAGAAGCAAAAAACCCACTTATTGTCAATGTTGGAATTGTGGAGAAATTGGACATAAATCAATTGATTGTAACAGAAGAAAAGCGAATATAGTTAAACTCTTTTCCGAAGAATTTGATGAAATACAAGAAGAATTATATCCTATAACAAAAAATAATATGCATGAAACAATTTTAAGCTGTTATGAATCTATCAGTTCAGGAATTGAAACTAATACATCAGAAACAGAAGATTATTCAGATTCAGAAGATGAATACTGAAGAAATAGAAATTATGCAACAACAAGAACAAGAAAATAATGAAAATTACACGGGAATAATTACTTTTAATCAAAAACTTTTTGAAAAAATTATGGCAACAGATTTATCATTAAAGGATCCTCGAACATTCATGAAAAAATTAGATGAATTTTTAACACGAAAATCGGTAAGATACTTTAAACTCTACAATACTGAACAACTAGTTCAAATTCAACATTTACAGGGAAATATTCGTTTAAGATTAATGACTCGAGAAATAATAGACAAATTTTTATCAGAAATCCCAACTAAAGATAAAAAAACTCATTAAATATGTTCATTTACAAGGAATACAAATTGCTGTTAACGCTTGCTTTCAAGAAGGAATCAACTCTGCTATTATTTTATCACTACATGACCAGAGATTTCAAAATATTCAAAATAGTCATTTAGGAACATTACAAGGAAACCTAATTTACAAAAAATTAATTTTTGAATGTTACCCAAACTACTCTGTAACTCTCCAAAGCAGAAATACAGAAGACACGTTAAATTTGCAATTTAAACTCTTAACAGATATTGGTTTACACCCAGGAAATGATGCATTTTCCTTTTACTACAGAGGATTATACATATTTTCTAAAACAAACTTTCCAATAAAAGATTTTAAGGAAACAGGTGAAATAACTGTTGATCCAATCTTTTCAACTGTCAGCACTATCATCTCCCCTCCAATACAAGAAGCCAAAATACCTTTATTAACAGACTTTCAATTACTAGAGAATCATGAAGCATCAACCAGTTATCAAATACCTAGACTTTCTTATACAGAAAGAGGTATAAGAGTAGCTAATCAACCATTTTTAACACGAAGCTATAGTACGACAACAATCCCTCGAACTATAACTCCTTTACTTAAACCTCCTCCGAATAGCACCTATAAAGTAAAATTGGACTATTTTAGCAGCCTCAATAGCTACAGAATATAACTTTGTTACCTATAATGGTCAAAAAGCAACTTTAAATCAACAGTCTAGAATCATGATGAAAACTCCTACATACACATTATTAGAATTTAACTGTTATATTGATCATTCTATAAAAAATGAATTTTATCATATACTATTAGGTATGAACTTCTTAGACCAATATACGAACTATGAAATTGGACCTACCCATATAACTCTTTTGAATCAAAACAGTTCCATTATTCTTGATCGAATATGAAGCAACTCGAAATACCGATTCTCACCTATATCGATGTAACTGTTAAAGAATTAGACATTACAACTACCGCTTTGATTGACACAAGATCTGAAGTAACTTTCTTTCAAGACTTTTTACTACCCAAGTGGGACAAACTCCCTAATGACCGTAAAATCAGAATCAAAGGTGTTCATCCTGTTCCCACCTATTTAGATTTAGTACAGAACAATGTTTCTATTATTTTAGGAAACAAAATTCTTACTATACCTACGGTTTTACAATACAACTCTGGCTATGATATTCTATTAGGAAATGATTTTTTATAACAGTTTGTCAAATTTACACAAACTCCTTACACTATTTATCTTACAACCAAGTGTGGTCATACTTTAAAGATACCCACTCTAAAACATCTCTACAGAGTATGCGCGAAGCGTAGTGGACTTGGTTATGAAAACCCATTTTCTCAGTTCATATTATCAAAAAAGAAGAGCTATTAGCAAAACTAAAACGAATCTGTTCTGAAAATCCATTACAATTCTGGAAACCTGAACATCCACGAACTAAAATAGAATTAACACAAGAGATCTATATTAAAGAAAAACCTATGTTGTATTCTGAAGATGACATTAAAGAATTTTCTATTCAAATCAAAGAACTTTTAAATAAAAGACTTATTAAACCATCTAATGGTGCATACTCTTCACCAGCCTTTTTGATATTTAATGAAGCAGAGAAACGAAGAGGACAAGCTAGAATGATTATCAACTATAAAAAGCTTAATCAGTTTACAAAAACAGATAACTATTTTCTACCAAATAAAGAAGTATTAATTAACCTTGTGAAAAATAATTTTTTTTTTTCAAAATTTGACTGCAAATCTGGATTCTGGCAGATAAAAATGGAAGACACTAGCATAAAATATACCGGCTTTAGTACTCCTCAAGGCTTTTATGAATGGATTGTTATGCCTTTTGGACTAAAAAACGCACCAAGAATTTTTCAACGAAGAATGGATGATGTATTCAAACATCTTAACAATTTTCTTATTGTCTATGTAGACGATATCCTAATCAGTTCAGACACTCTTGAAGAACATCGTGAACACCTCAATACATTTTTAGAAACAGCAATTCACGAAGGAATTTGTCTTAGTGAGAAAAAAGCCACCATTGAAAAAGAAAAAAAATGAATTTTTAGGCTTTGAAGTTGGAATTAACGGAATTAGTTTACAACCACATATCTCTAGAAAAATCATGGAGTATCCCGACCAATTGAGAACAAAGAAACAAATTCAAGATTTCTTAGGACTATTAAACTACGCTAGTTCTTATATACCAGAATTGGCCAAGAAGAAGAAAGAATTACAGAGTCTACTTCGCAAGAACAATACTCTTGGTTGGACAGAAAAACATACTGACATTGTTAAAAAACTAAAAACAGAATGTCAACAACTCCCCTGTCTTAGACTCCCTGAACCTAAAGACAATTTAATTATACAAACAGACGCATCTGACAAAACATGGGCAGCAGCCTTAAAAACAGATTTAAATGAAATTTGCGGATATCATAGTGGAACCTTTTCTGAACGAGAAGAAAATTACAATACTATGGAAAAGGAACTCTTAGCAATTATTAGAGGAATTACCAAATGGAGACTCTTTTTGCTACCTAAGTCATTTAAAGTCTTAACAGATAACCAAGCAGCAACTACTTTTGTAAAACAAGCTTTAGACAATGGACCTCACATGCGTAAATTACACCGATGGCAATTATTTTTATCTCAATTTAATACGAGTTATGAGCATGTTGCAGGAAAAAACAATTTTATTGCAAATCATTTAACAAGAGAACATGAGTTCAACGGACAAAGGTGAAGCTCCAATGGAACAAACAGACCATACTCAGCTGATTCAGAACTTTGAAGATATTCTTTTAAACATAAATGAATACTGCGAAGCTGTAAATGATAAGATCGAAGTTATTGAGGAAATTGTTGTAGATCTTAGAGCTTGGAAAAGTTCGAGACCTAACAACCTATTTCCATCAAACTCTTGAATAGTTCAAAAAGAACTCTTCAACTATGGATTTGAAAAAAGTCCAAACTGAACAATCTGAACTCTCTGAACTTTCTTTTCGGCCCAATCAGGGAAAAGCTTCACACCCCCTCTCAGAAGAAGAGAAAGAGAAGCAACAACTTAAAGCTAAGCTATTAGCTACAAGACCAGTTAATCCTAATACTGGCACTCGAACTATTGAGCTCTCTGACTCTTTTTACAGAAACTTTCATGAAGCCACTGTTCTCGCTTATCAGAAAATCTTCGGATTACCTGAACTCTATTACAATCCCAGAGACTCTCTATTCCCAAGGATCCTTGCATTCTCAAAAGCAAGTCCTGATTTGGTATTCGAACTCTTTACCTATGGATACTTAAACTATTGTTACCCTAATTTAAGTCTTATTGAACTTCAATACTTTTCATCCAATTTGAAACAAGCTATTAAACGTTTCAGCAAAGGATACTTATGTCTTCGCTTTTTCGCCATTTCTCCTGAGAAAGACGAAGAAATTATTTACCCTACTATTCATTTGATTGAAATCTCCAACCTTACAAAATGTGAAAATTCATCACAACCTCCTTCTATTCAAGCAGAAAAAAAAAAACATTATAAGTTTTCCTACTTTGATCAAAGATGGATCTATTACAGACGGTCTACAGGTGCTTTAGCTGTTAAATACCAGTGCGAGCGTTTAATGACTAAAGGAGCAAGAACTCTATACTCTGAAGACAATCTCATTCTTGTAACAACTTAAGCAGCTGAAAGCATTTCAGTTGATGAACAACTATTCGAATTCAGCTATTCACTGGGGCCCAAGAAGTTTCTAGGCAGTCCAGCTGTGCGGACAAAATTCACTGACCTTTACAGAATAGAACAAGACAAAGCAAAAATAAATATGCTCTCTACATAAAAGCTGTCAACATGTGAGTCACAAGAGACCACGCCTTTATCTCTGCCGACACAACAAGACAAACAAGTGAAAGCAAAGTCTATCAAAAACAGTGAAATCTTATCTGTAAAGCTTATCTGTTTGGCTGACAATCTTATCTCTTTAGATTCTCCTGATGTAAGCGCTTACGTCATAACGCACTCTTTACCCCTTTAAATAGCTAAGTTTATTTCAATAGGAGGCATCGGCAATTTGGAAGAAGAAAAATCTCTCTGTAAGGAATCTCTCTGAAAATGTTCTAATTTTCCCCCCTTAGGGAAAGGAGGACAATTATCAATGGAAAAAAAGAGCAATCTTTCCTCAAAACTTTGTATCTATAGTTTTATTATTATAACTTTGGTCAAAGAAACGGTATTAGAAAGAGAAGGAGAAGGTCTGAACGAGTAGGATATGAACCTCAATGATTCACAAATAACATATTACACCGACGAAGAAGAAGAAGTTAGCGCCAACACCACGAAATAAGTTAACAAATTTGCAAGGACAAACCTGTAAAATCAACAAATAAAACAAAAAACTTTTGTCGGCATTGTCCGAATTCTCAAATTTTGCCACCCCTAAACTCATGCCAGCATCGACAGATTCCCAGAAACATTGTGCAGAAAAATTCAACCACTGCTTCCATATTTTCAATGGATGCATTCGTACTCAGTATGCACACCCACACACATATACGCATATATGTTCTTCGCTCCTCACAAACAGAGGATGCATTGAAAAGATGACATCCTGGCAATCATGTCCGAAGAGATGTTACAAGTTTATAAATGAAAGATACCTGAATGACTCGCAACCATTGGCTTCTTTTTCTCAGGATACTTAGAGCCTTCGCAGCTGCAATTAATGGGAATTCCAGCTCCCAGGCAGTCCATTCATCCAGCGTCTTATAAACTGCCTCTTTCTCGTTAGGAAGTCCCAAAACCTGCCAAGCAATTAGTCAGTAGATTTCAACACAATTTAACCGCATCCATAATTTGGGGGTGGGGGAAGTTGATAATGTCAACCCCAGAGCAAGCACTATACTAAGCAATCCCTGATATATCTGAATGTGCATTAGGATAAGGTACTGAAAAGTTCATCAGGTCCAGATGACCTGCGACCATGTAAGACAATACAAACTTACAATCCGAACTAGATTCAGTGCCTTTTGTCCAGAACCTGCAGCATCTCTGCGCTTCCACAAATGATGCTCTTTCTTCCCTGGCTTCCTGGTACTTGTTGCAGATAAACAAGGGAGATTATCAATTTATGAAAAGCTCAAAGTAATGCCAACAAATTACACTCAAGTAGAGAACATATAACGCTAAAATCTTGATGATTTATTATCTTAGTGACAATAATTAGTCAACAAGCAATTGTTCAGGTGGCTTCCATTGTCAAAGTAGCACCAGGAGTGAAAATACCAATTATTCCTATAAAGTTGGTGATTTAAAAGAAAAAATTAAATTCTATCAACTTTAAGAAAGAGAAAAATCATCTAAACAGAAGAGATGGCTTAATTACATAAAACTAGACTTTGAAATTTGGCAAAAATGTGAGACAAGGACTGCTTACTTCTCAACAGCATTAGCGGGAGAAGAAGGCTGGTGGTTAATTCGATTGGGATTGTAGGAGCACCGAAACTGAAAAAGAAGAAGATGAAGATTTACTTAATCATGCAAAATCGAACGACTAATCTCCCTAAGCCGATGATCCAGGGATTTAGTTTCTTGCCTGAATGCTAGTGCTACAGCATCGCAAAGGCTTTTGCAGAAGATCTGGAAACACAAACCAATAGATAATTACACAGCAAATTCCACTGCCTACAAGTTAATCTAACAAGCAACTGTAGTAACTAAATACAGTTGCCAAACAGCAAAAAATTACAAAAGCAAGTAATTCAAAAAATCTAAGCGTTAATTAAGAACTCCAAATTCACATCCATCGGACCTTGAAATCACTAAGCAAAGAAGAAACAAAGCTGCGAAATCGCAAATTTTCGATTATTTTAAGCGAATTGAAGCAATTGAGGAAACAAAAACAGAGCAATGAGTCGCTAACCCTAACCTGATTTCTGATGCTCACAGTGTGGAGAATCGCTAAGCCCTAGAAGTGTGGGAGAAAAAGAAGCGGTGACCGGCCGGAAAACTTGGCCGGCGCCGGCAGAGCGCATTTAGAGAGTCACAGTGGGAAGGCGTTGCGACGTTCACCCGTTTAGGATTGATTGGGGACTTTTTTTTTTTTTTTGATAGATAGGATTGGTGGGCACCTTTGCGTTTGTTTATTTTTATTTATTTGTTCCCTTTTTTTTCCCACTAGGTATTTGTAATTATGTTAATAGCACAAAGCCGGGCTTCTATCCAGCCCAATGGAGTACCATCGGTGCTGCTCTGGACCATAGTGTTCGCTGTCTATTAAAGCCCACAATTCAGCACCACATCGTAGGAATTTAAAAAAACTAACAATAATCTATCTTGGACTTATTTTTTCAAATACCCTTAAATTATTAGGCACAAATATTATTTTTTATTTTTCATTTTGTGGTCCTTTTTCAAAAAACAAACAAACAAAGCTTGTATATATTAAATCACGTCATATAAGTGGGCCTATAAATATATGTTTAAGAAATAAGTTTTGTGAGGTAAAATGTCTAACACGAATTGGCCTTGAAATGTAGAAGTTTTAGAGAATAATTGTTTGTCTACACCTTTTTTTAAAAAACAATTCGTAAACTAGTTGACCTCGCTAGTCCTATTTAGAATAAGTAAACAAGATCCGTATGTTCCACAAGATGAAGGCAAATACATTAAATTTAAGCTCAAGAGTTCCATAGTCACTTCCCCTCTTTCTCACATAGAGAGAGAGAGAGAGATCACCATCCAAGAAAAACATAATCGGTTTGATATTATGTAGAATATGAGCAATTTACCCATTGGAATGAGCTTTCAAACATAATGATCATCAAGTTTGACATCTTTATCTGTAATGAATGTGAAGATTAGGCTTACCAAATAGATAGGTTAGCTCATATTCTCACACAATAGGCAAATAGAGCCCTATACGAAAACACCCAATATGAAAAGAGGGTATCATTATTGACAGAATTTGTTGATCTACATAGTTGAAATATATGCACCAAAAAATAATTAAAAATGCATTATATTAATTAAGAATTCAAGACTAGTTATATGACGGGCCGCCCAGCCGCTTCAATAATGAAACCTATAATTCTATAAACTTTTGCAATGAAATCCAATCATATCTGAAAATATTTGTTCCCCACTTCAATTTGTTAGTGATGATGACTTAATTCTTTTCATAATCATCCTATTTCCTTGTTATAAGGAACAATATTATGCCTTCAAACCTCCAACATGTGGCCATATGGTTGAGTTTATTAGCTATTTGTGTCATCGTTGATAGCAACAGTAACCAGCAGAATCAAATCAAGTCAATTATTTTTATAAAATATAATTAATGCTGATTGATAATCAATTAGCAACTTTTCATTAAGTCCTTACTATAAAAATAACTAAAAAAGGTGCAAAGTTGAGGGGTAAATTATTTTGCAGTTCAACATCTTAATTGGTTGTGTGTTTCAGATGTGGCTTGTGTTCATTGGCTGATCCACTAGTTAGTTGGGGATTGGACATCCTAAACAAGCAATAGGAGTTTATCACATGTCAAAGTTTAGGTTAGAATTGCTTTGTTTTTTATTTACCACATTTGTTTTTGCTTTTAAGTGCTTGTTATATGTTACATTGATAGTTGAGTATGTTAATAGTCGGATTCTAATAGGCTAAAGTAATTTTTTATTTATTTAAAGAAATCACAAAAAATAGAATGATATAAGAAGAAATGGAAAATTGAATATGAGAACAAATGTACTCTGGTCTGCTAAACCAATACATTATGAATTTATTATGTTAATTAAATGGACTAGCAATTGTATTTGTTTTGTAACTTCATTGAAGTTATTAATGATTATTGTTTTTGGTTGGGTGCGAGGGAAGGGAGGGATGCTAGACCAATATCTCATAGTAATGAGCAACGTAACTTTATTGGACTGGTTACATATTCTTTGATTTCTCTAGTACAAGCGGGTAGAGATAAACTATCTTAAATTTATTTTTTGCTCCTAAAACATTCTACATTATATATTATGTCCATTATTTTAGAAGAACTTCGTTTTACAACCTTAGAACAACCAGTTTGAACCAATGCTGATAAGCATTTTAATTCCCCATTTGTCCGTTGTTTTTCAGGGCACGTTCGAATTAATATTTGACCATATAATCTATTATTATGTTCAACTATTAGAAACTATAATACTCTACAAAAAAAGATAAATGATCTGAAACAAATAGGCAGAATAATACTCAGAAATTACAAATGTATATACTTTTAAAGAATATACATATGTCTGATTTGTACATCATAATTTTAGGGCAAAAACTCATGAGAAAAACCATGAAAACTTTACATAACCGTCATTTGACTTTGATCTTTTCTTCCTTTAACTCAAAGCTCCATATCCAAATAACAAACCAAAAAAACTAAACTAATATGTGAGGAAAACCAAAGGAATCTAAAATCTTTTCCTTTTGACATTTTTCTCTTCACTTTGTCAATCTATCCTACCCAATACACCTTTTTTCTTTCATTTTTTTTTTTTTTTTGGTTGGGTGTTGATGAATGATCAACTCTCAAGAAAACCGGTCATTCTGAGGATAGAATTCCTCATTTGACACAAATTTCTACCTTTGAGAGGACTAAACGACCTCGCAATTTCACCACTCACTCTCCTCTCTATAATCAAATGTGGAGGCATCCTACCCATAGTCTCATCATCACCATCATCATGGTCTTCATCAGAGCTCTGATCAAATGGCTCGCCCCCTGCCACGTCAATGTCATACCGGCAAAAACCCATTCCAACTGGTATGTTTACCGGCACAGACATAGGAGACGAGTTTATCAGCCTTCGTTGGTGCTGTTTCTTCTTCTTCTTCTTCTCATCATTTCTGGGCAAACTCAAGCTTTTCCATGGACCATTTCCACCGCCATTGATTTGATTCCATGAATGATCCGAGGAGAAAAGAATATCTGATTCTTGGAACTCTTCAAAATCCATTTTTTGGGGGGCTTTTGATAAGACAACAACAAAAAACAGCAAAAGGGTGTTAAGATGGAGAGCAATTAGGAGATGGAATTAGAGAGGGAAAATGAAGGATTATATGTATTGGTTGACAAGGCTATAAGATGTTCTGGGCTTTGAGGGGATATGCGAATGGGGCAAGGAGATCAGTTGGTATTTATAGATTGGTGGGGGGAGGGTGGAAGGAATCAACAAGCTCATTCAGCAAAGTTTCTTTTTCTTCGGGATCGCCCGGATGAGATAGCGTAGAGTGGAGGACCGGGACTACGACTGCACTTACCTTGTCACCCACGGCTTTTTTTAACCAGAACAACACAAAAAGTTATAGTGGTAGGCAGAGGACTCTTGTTAATTGAAGTTTGCACTTGTTGTGTAATTCACTATAATTTATAAAGTGGTGATATATGTCTTGCTTCAAGATACTTTTAAATGTCTTGTCTCATTTTAAATTAATATATTTTATAATTTAAAATCTTCAAATTCTCAATGATTATACTTAATTATAAATGGCTAAGCTTAAATATGTGTCAGTTACACCGATAAAATATTAAATAACGCCCTAAGCGGATCAACCATATCCGTGAAGGCATATGATGCCTGTACTTTCGAAATGTCGTAAATTATGAATAAAAAAAATGAGTTTACATAGTTTATAAGTTGTAACATGCTTTCACTATTCGATCATCATATTTTTATCAATTTAAAGACATTGTAATATATACACTACAGAAAAGCGCGCAGTTAGCGATGAAAAAATTTCATCGCTAACACGAAACAGAGACGAAAAATCGTTCGTTTCAAAACCCACCGTCGCAGATGAAATTAGAGATGAATTTTACTTTTCGTCTCAGTTAGCGACGAAAATAGATACCATAATTTTCTCATCTCTAATAGAGACGAATATATTGCTGGTAGCTATTCCATGAAAATTCGTCTCTATTAGAGACGAAAATAGAGACCATAAGTTTTTCATCTCTAATAGAGACGAATATATTTCTGGTAGCTGCTCCATAAAAATTTGTCTTCCTTAGAGACGAAAATAGGGACCATGTATGTTTCATCTCTAATAGAGACGAATATATTCCGTTTCCTTATTAACTTTTTCGTCTCTATTAGAGATGAAAACTTGCCACGAAAAGATTTTTCATCTCTATTAGAGACGAATTTTTTGTTACCATTTCGTTATGAAAAGGTGTTTCATCTCTAACACAGCAACAATGTTTTTGTATCAATTTGACTAATTTCCATCACAGATGCGGACAAGTTATTCTGTAGCATGTTGAACGCT
The DNA here is from genome assembly GCA_017589665.1 of Selenicereus undatus. Lineage (NCBI taxonomy): Eukaryota > Viridiplantae > Streptophyta > Magnoliopsida > Caryophyllales > Cactaceae > Selenicereus > Selenicereus undatus. The sequence goes on from JACYFF010031959.1 coordinate 5,866,471, forward strand.
ATGTTTTGTAGCTATGTCGAATGATATTACTATGCGCCGTTGTTAACAATTTCATGTAAACAAATATATCAACTGAAAGAAGAATATATAATCAGCGACAACAACCATAAGTAGGCACAAATCAAAGTACATGATCAAAAAGTGCTGAGTGTCGTCATCCGGCATATCTTCGATCACCCCTATTTCCAAGTCCCCAAAATATATACTGTAAATGTACCAAACTACAATTAACTGTAGTTATTTGGTACGTCGATCCCCCCTGTTTCTAAGTGCCCCAAAATATATAAACGTGCCAAACTACAACTAATTGTAGCTATTAGATACTAACTAAACCCAGTGCTAATGAGTCTCAATTCAAACATATAATTGAGTTCTCATCCAAATTAAAAAGGCAATCTGTAATCTACATTAGACTATACAAACATAAACTAAGAGCTAGCTAGGGGGTGGGAGCGAATGGGAAGAGGATGGGCCCTCAACCCGAGCAAGTAGGCTAGCAATCAATTCTCTTTGTTGTCTTTGTTCCTCCCTAGTGGCTCTAAGTTCTTCCCTCGTAGTTTGAAGTTCCTCCTTGGATTTTTGCAAGCGAGTTTCCATTTGAGAAACAACTGAGGGTGTGTATGATGATGATGGGCCGGAGTGACGACCGGACCTTGGGTAGTAAGCTTCTGACTTCGTTCCAAGTCCGTAAGCAGTTCCTTTCTTGTTCTTGCCTCCAACAGCTTGTAGAAAAAGCTCATCGTCATCTACTTCAGTTCCTGCTTGAGAAGTCTGTGCCTTGAGACGCTCAAACTCCTCCTGCAATAGGATAGGTGCAAAAAAAAATGAGAGGTAAATGAACATAAATAAAAAGAATACAATTCTGGGGTGAAACGGACAGAGTTCCGCCTAAAATTCAACAAAATCCAGGCATCAAGCCTTACAATAATGAGGTTCCTACATTCAAGAGTCGTATAATATATATTCATCACTCGACGGCTACACGCCAGAGACTACAACTCTACGGGTCACACGCCCGGAGTTCAACAACAATAAAACACAATAATATGGGAGAAAAACAGTTGAAAAAGATGTGATATCGAATGCTCCTTGCTAAGGTTCCTGCATTCAATAGTACATAGAACTCAACGCAGATCAAAGTACAATAATATGGGAGAAAAAGAGTAATAACCCCCAAATAAAATCCCAACCTAGTGATAATTCATATTTTATATACAATTTTCTCCTTCATTTTACCTACTTTTATGTCTTTGAGATATATTTTTGAGTAAATGATGCGGATTTTATGAAACTTGCAGGAGGAAAACTAAAATAGAAGAATTTGGATGAAGGTCGTACAATTTTACTCGGATCGCCTACAAGTGCAAAGTCTAAAGTTCAAGCCCAAAGAAAAGACCAAAAAAAAAAACATAAAATGGTTTGTTTGGGCCTGAGCAAGCAACCCAGTCTTGACCATGCCTCTCACTCCATCTCATCCTCCCCTCTTCTCTCAAGTCTTCCATTTTTCCCACATGGCTAATTCTTAACCTAGTTAAATGCCATTAATCAAAATTAATATTATACTTATGACTAGCCATGACCATGCATGTAACATCCCAAATTAATTGTGTTAGGGAAAAAGTTTTAATATTTATAAACCCCAAGTGCAAGGTGTATCGTTGAGTACTTGGGGTGTCGTCCGCAGGGAGTTGTGTTTCCAACTACCAAGGCTAACTAAAGCGTCTCAATCTAGGCCAGAGTGAGAGTGAAGGAAGAAGGACTAAACTACTAAAACAAATAAACAAAAAAGGGACTTGGGGTTATGACTTCACCAAGTGATGAACCGGTTAATCAAGACGAGTCCTAACCTACCCAAACCACACTGAGAACAAGAGATGATCGGTTGCACCGTTAAAGACCACCCAAGCCCTCTCTCAAGGGTCATGAGCTAGTCTAATTCGCTTAACCACCTACTTTCGTGGGGTTAGTCGAATTAAACCACAAAACTAGCAACCCCGGACCTAGCTCGATTCGGATACTACTTTCGTGTCCCGAACTCGGCTATTCCCTCTCCCACACTAGCTAATTGACCTCACCTCTCAACATAAGTCAATCGCCCAAAAAATATGGATGAAAGCTCTCTCAAGCATTTCATCGAACACTTGGTGGGCGTGAGGGAAAACTCTAGGTTCTAAGCATAGATTAGGTATGGTTAGGCCTAGTACAAGATCAATTAGTCATCAAGAGGCTAATTACAACCCAAGTCCACACAATCTACCAACTAGAAATCACAAACACATCAAAACCTAAACAAACAACTAAGAACATAAACTTGAAGAACAGAACAAAGAGAATGAAATAAGACAATTCTAAACAACTAAATAGCATGAATCAACAATGAAAACTAAACATATAAACTAAACAAATCAAATTCAAGAATTAAACTAACAAGAATCAAAACAAGAACAAAAGCGTAAAATAAAGAGAGAGACAAAGAGAGAGAAAACTTAGGCTTGAATTGATAGAAGGAACTTGAAATTCATAGGTTGAATCCAAAATTACAATCTTCAATCCTAAACTAATCCTCCTCTTGAGGTTTTATTTGATAAACTAACCTACAATTTAACCTAAGAATCGCCAGAGAGAAGCCCCAAGCGAACCCCGAACGACCCCCACAAAAACGCACGAAGGAGGGTTAAATAGAAAAAACCCGAGCGAACGGCGAACAGGAGGGGAGGCACGGACGTGCCAAGTGGCACGGTCCCACCGTGCCAAGGTGGCACGGTCGTGCCATGTGGCACGGTGTGGCCGTGCCACATTGCTGGCCGGCTCTGCCGGCTGGCTCCCGTTTTTCCGTCTTTTTGCCTGTTTTGACCCTTTTTCGTCCGTTTTCACGGTAATTGCTTGGTTCGACTTATTACCTGCAAGAATAGACAAAACAAGTAAAAATCTCAAAGAATACTGAATAAAACAAGAAAAACTCTAAAGATTACGTTATTATACGAGCTAAGATTAGGCGAAAAAGGCATGTAAAATGCGACAAATTATCGCCTAACAAATTGGAATTAATTTCCATTAATTTGGGGGGTATCCTAAGGGTTGGATTTTCACTATAAAAAGGGACCAAAGTTGAGGGAAAAAGGGACTCATATCCACTCTCATTCTTCCATCCACTCACTCAAACATCTTCTTGTCTTTTCATCTTTCATTTTTTTTAGAGAGAGTCTTTGTAAGATAAGATCATTTGGGTTGAGGGGTTAAGAAGAAAATAAGCTTTGTTAGCTATTTTTCTCTTCTCTTCTCATCTCATTTGTGAGTCAAATTTGAGAGTTTATACTAAGTTTCATAATTTTGTATAATTGAGTATAAGGTTTGGACATAGGAAGTGAAATATATCAATTTCAATGGTGTTTTTCCTAACTATGGCCAGCTGAACTACTCATTTCTAGGATTATGATGAATCCATGGTAATAATATTCTTTTGTTAATTTCTTATGGGGTTATTTTTGTCTCTTTTGCATAATCTTGAGTTTATATTTGATCATCATCTACTTATGCATCTTAACACTAATGTTTAATCATGTTGATGACACTAGTTTAATTTGCTATCTCAAATGAATATTAGACCTTGTAGGCTAATATGATGATTATGCAATTTGAGCTTAAAATTATAATTGTTTAAATTGAATAATTTATGCTAGATATTAGATGAGTTATGTCTAAAAAGAATAATTCATGCTAAACCACTAGATAAATTATGTCACTTTATAATTATAATCATCTTTTTAATTCATGGCCTAATGCTTGTAGCTTAGGTTGAACAAGAGACAAATTGAATCCCCATTCGAATTAGTAAATCAATATTGGCATCAAAGGTGAAATCCAAAATCCTAGAACTTTCTCCTATTTGATTTCTCTCTACTTTACTACTTATTTGCTCTTCATTTTGTTGGTCAATTTATATTCATAATCCAACTCTGAAATTAAATTATTCTTTATAATCGGAAAGG
>JACYFF010031959.1:5870859-5886875 GCA_017589665.1 Selenicereus undatus
ATATATATATATATATATATATATGTATATATATATACATATATATATATATATATACATACATACATACATATATATATATATACACACACACACATATAGAGAAAATTGAAGCTATCAAAAAGGCAAAAACGTAGACATAAAGAAGAACAAAATTCCAAGGCCTAGGGATTCTTTTCCAAGGAGGGAATGATCAGTATGTTTGCTTACCAAAAGTCACAAAACAGTATAGCCCTCACTGGGGCCCCAAAAAAATATAATAAAAAAGAAAATGATTTCAGGGGAAGATGAAAGCAGAAACTAGATTCATTTTTGTGAACCAATTCAATTCAAATCAGGAAAGTTATTCAGTGGAAAGTTTTGCTAATTTGTTATAGTTCTCATTTGTTGATACCAGTGTAAAGGACCTGCTATGTTGAGTTCATTGAATTGTGATACAAGCAATTTAATGCACGATAGCTTAAGCAGGTTGCTTCTGGAAAAAATGTAAACTGTGGATGTGGGATCTCGACACTAAGAACACACCCATCAGCAATTACGCAAAAAATATAGTGCTTACAACAACAGAGCCCCTGGGTCCACGTTTATAGTATTGAGAATATAGACATTTACGCAATGATCCTCTGTGTTTCAGTAGACTTTTTAGTTTTCATTTTGAATATTTTATATCAACGACATTTTATGGAGTCTGACTAAATTTTAAGGACAGATTGGATGGAATGAGCAAGTGGAGATGCAAAATGACTAACAGCCAGCCCAAAAAATCATGTAAAAAGCATCCAACTTCTAAATTACACAAAACACAATCATCTTCTCTTGTCCTTCTACATTTACTCAACCTATGCTTTATTCATCCTGAGCTCCACATTCACACAGCTACTCAAACAAAGTGTTTGTCAACTAAGGCATTTTTACAAACACATGGTGTGCATACTCGGGAAACAGTTCAACCGCCAACAATTCCCACACCAAGGAAGCCATACACAGCAATTCCCACAATCTACCAAGGAAGCCAACATCCGAAACCCCCATTTCAGATTAGTCCCCATCAAACCCAGGCATTCATACCCATTATCCAAATTCGCAGAATTACCTTGCTGATTTCGCCAAAAAGGGACGAGGAAAGGAAGAAACAAGCTTGAGGGTTTCGTTGATGACCAAGATGTCCACAACTGGCACAAATCAACCACAACACATAGTAGGGTTACAGTTAGACACACAAAGAGGAAGAAAGAGAGAACCAGACAAAGAAGCTCCATCAATTCATTCGCTTACCTCCCAAATTGTCGACCCAAGCCTTGCAATTCGATCCCAACAATGGCGCGAGGTTTCGCCAGAGACAGACAAGGGAAGGAGAATGGTGTCAGTGCAAAAGGAAAAGCATCGCGGAACTTATTTTGGCATCAGTTTGTGACGAAATTTAATTTCGTCTCCAAATTTCGTCTCTGTTAGAGACGAAAACATTTATTCGTCTATTATTTCGTCTCTATCAGATACGAAAATTTATATTCGTTTCAGATTTCGTTTCTGATAGAGACGATTAAGTTTTTTCGTCTCTAAAAACAATACTTCGTTGCAGATTTTATTTTGCGACGAAAAATTTTTTTCATCGCCAAGAATTCGTCGCAGATTGACCGCCTTTTTTTAGTGATATGAGTTTCAGGCCAAAATAAAACACTTAAGAAATGTCTTGTAACAAGACATTTATATTTTGCTAATTTAAATAGTATGCACAAACGCAAGTATAAGTTATTAAAAGCTAAGTAATGATACTAAATGATTTGTTGAATACTACTGAATAATGTTGAATATAAATACAACCATACAAATTCAAAGTGAACCAGCATATACAATGTATCAAACTAAATAATCATCTAACCTGTAATATCTGGCTAAAATCACCTAATTAACCAGTAATATCTAATCACTACGAGGGTAAATGTACTTAATTTAACAATGATCCTATTTTAATTTGACTTAATTAAGTTGATCATATGACGCGAGCGGTGGCGATATCCATCATTATTGATTATTCATTGGCTAGAACTAATACAATATTAGCGCATTAGGCATCTTCTTAATTAATACTGGTACAATTGTCAAACGTAGCGCTAAGCAAGAGTATTATACTATCCACTCATCACTGTGTCTCTATTTGGTTCACGCATCTTAACTTGTATTTTTTTTTTTTAATCAAAAGAACGGATTTATTTAGTAACATTAAATTAGTTCGTTACTTTAGACTGCCGCCTAGCTTGTTGAGAATAAATTAGTACGTGGCTTCTCCGGAGATGACGCACCTGTCCGCGCTCTCACATGGACGCGTCCATAATCACCGATTAGTAGCGATTGATCTTTAAACATGCGTGTAATCCTCAATTTATAAGACTTTTATGTGAATACCTACATTGGTGAAATAATCTAGAGCTTGTTTAGTTTAATTCGAAGTTTGAACAGAAGTAATAAATTATAGTTAGGTTTTTAGAGTATATATTTTTCTTCAGTAATTGATTAACTAAGAGATCGGCAAAATATGTACAAACAATGATAAAATCTTATAACTCACTTAAATTACAAACATGAAAAATGCACATGGCTAAAAGCGAAAATACTTCTAATAATTAAACTCACCTACAATTGATTTTTTACTGTGATAAACTCTCCCTTTTGCTTCCTCCTATTCTTGTTATTATATACTTCTAGTAATTCTTCTAATTAAAAGATTACTTTCTTGATATGAGTTTGATGAAGTCTTTATCTTGTGAAATGGAAGAAGGGGTAAATTGCCCAGAGTCAGGGTCCAATACAATCCCCTCCGTCTTTCATTAGATGGCAAATGAAGATTCCTCCTCCCAGATTCGAACCCAGGTGATGGGTAAGAGCATGAGATATCAACTTATCAGCTACGACCTATAGCCCTATCGACAATTTTGAGAGTATGGGTTTGTTCTTTTCATAGGTAAATTAGGGTTGGTAAAATGGTGAAGTAGGTTGAAGTGGGTTGATTTTTTTTTATATAATAAATTGAACTTAATTAAAATAATAAAAGTGAGCTAAAATAAATTAAAATTAATTAAAGTGAGTTAAAATAGATCAAATTAAATTAAAATTAACATTTTAAAATTGACCCATAAAAAAAACAAATCGTACTTATGTGATCCACAGAAGATACCAAACACTAGGGCTCCTCTGTCTCAAAGATATCGAATAGAGCGAGCCAGTGTGGGGGACCGGGCCCAAGGCTCGTTAAGAGTCAACAACATTTTTCAAACAAGAGAATCTGCTCCTCTGATACTGAATCCCAGATGGCGAGGTTGCGACAGACCCATCCCCAGGCTAAATTTAAGTACCTCATTCATTAACTGAAAGTGTGAATTCTCAAAGCATCTCCGATGACGTGGTTGTCGTAGAACCTATCGCGTAAATCGCAGTGACCCCATGAGTAAAAGCTAAATTTCATTAACTTTTTCATTAACTAAAAGTAGGGCTGTCAAAAGTTGACCCGATATGATTATCGATCTGAACCGAACACGAAATTAGGCGAATTTGGGTAAAGATTTTCAACCCGTTTAATTAAATGGGTTGACACGATTAACCCCTTTAATTAAACGGGTTAGGCTCAGGTTGAAATTTTCGACACGAAAAAATACCTATTTAACCTGTTTAAATAAACAGGTTAAACAGGTCAACTCGTTTACCCATTTACAGTAACTCGTTTAACCCGTCTATCGTTATATAATTATGTGTATTTTTTTGAACATTTTTGGGGGGCATTAAAATTTTAATTTTCAGATTTTTGACTAGGGGGTGGGGAGTTCAAATTTTATATTTTTCACATTTTTTGTTCCTAAACCCATAAAGCACACCCTATCAAGTGAAAACCTTAGATATAAAAGGCTTCTTGCCTTCTTCCGTTCTTCATTCGCAATACCACTCCTCCTCACAGAGTTATAGCTTGTTTGAGTTGCTTCAGCCTTCAATCGCCCCTCTCTTATCCTCTCTACTGATCCGATCTCCCCATGTCCTCTCCACTCCCCTCGCTCCATCTCCTCGCTACTGATCTCTAGGACTTACTGATCTCCTCAGAAGCCGGTTCGTTCAGTAGTTGGTATACCAAGAATTCATGTAATCATGTATTGTTTACAAAGTGTCCAGCTGCAATCTCAAACTCACACACATGTTCATTTAAAGTTTGAAACTTAAGTGGGTTAAACAGGCTAAACAGGTAAGTGGTACCTGATTCTGACCCGTTTAACTTAAACAGGTTAAATAGGTCAAAATCAGGTCGACCCGTTTAAATGTTAAACGGTTTCAGGTTGAATTTTTCAACCCGTTTATTAAATAGGTCAGGTTCAGGTCGGGGGGTTTTCAACCCGTTTAACTTCAACTCGAACACGAACTCGACCCGACCTGACCTATTTGACAGCCCTAACTAAAAGCACCCCAAAAATCACACCTTTAAAACATGATATTGTTCTATGACTAGTCTCCCATCAAAAAAATTTACAATTTTTTTTTTAAGAAATCTAATCAAATCTCCAGAACTCTGCTGGCCAGTTCAAATTATCACTAATAAAGATTTATATTATACTTTCAGATTGTTATTTCTATATGTTGCTTGCAAGAAATTATATTATGATCCCAACTATTAGCCGTCCTGTTGAGTTTGGTTATTTCTCTTCATTAATAGCAACATGTACTACCAGAATCAAATCAAGTCAATCATTTTTTTTTTAAGAAGAAAAGAAGTAAAAAAAACAAAACCCCGGTGGAAATCAAGTAGCATATAGAGTTTCTTTTTATATTTTTAATATTCTGATCCAAAATTTGTCTGATTAATTATACCTCTAATGTACTAGTAAATTGCAAATCTCAAAAATCAATTATTAATATCATCATTGATCGAATCGATTGCATCAATGGCCTGTTAGTTAGATTGCACTCGGTTAAAGCAAAAAATATATTTTTCTTAACTGTCATATGTTTCTCTTTTTATTATATATCATATAAAATAAAGTAATATCGATATATATTCTTTTTTTCAAAATAAGGAATAATTTTTTAATTCATTCAAATGTAGACTTCCATTGATACAAGGCTTGTTCATTTCAATGGATCTCCTATTTTGATTAAAATGTAATCTCATTATATAAAAAATTGTAAGTTGTGACCTAATTAACCGCATAGGTAGTGAGCAATTAGGTTTCAGTAGTTACACCAAATTTAATTTGTCTTATCACAAATGGATATCGATAATTTCTTTTTTTTTGTTTTGAAGATTTTAAATCTATTGTCGTTGCTTAGATTAGAACAATAATTTTGAGGCAAAAACATTACGCTTTGTACTTTGCAATGTGTATTTTTTTCAACTTTTGTTTGGTTTTGTTTGGTTGGGAGTGGTTAGTTTGAATCAATAATTGACCGTCTTTATTATTAGAAGCTATAATGCTTTGCAAGAAACATAAATAAAACCAAACCAAATTGACAAAAATAGCGCCTTATTGTCGGAATTAAATTACAAAAGTCGGTCATTCAAAAAAAATTACATATTTCATCATAAATTTCATAGGCAAAAACTCATATGAGAAAACCCATGAAAAGTTTACGTAACCCTTCTACATTTGACTTTGACTTTTCTTCCCTTCAGCTCAAGATTCAACTAACAATTGGGAAAACTAAATCAAAAAGTTGGGAACAAAAAAGGAATTTTAAGTTTTTTCCTTTTGGTATTTTTCTCTTCACTTTGTCAACCTATCCTATCCAAAACACACCTTTTTTTTTAATTAAAAGGAATTTTTTTTGGGGGGGGGGGGTTGGTTGGGTGTTGATGAATGATCATCTCTCAAGAAAGCCAGTCATTCTGAGGACTGAATTCCTAAACTGACACAAATTCCTACCTTTGAGAGGACTAAAGGACCTGGCAATTTCACCACTCAATCTCCGCTCGACGATCAAATGTGGAGGCAATCTACCCATTATCTCGTCCTCATCAAGATCATCATCTTGGTCTTCATCAGAGGTTTGATCAAAGGGCTCTCGAGCTGCCACGTCAATGTCATACCGGCAAAACCCCATCCCAACTGCTGGTATGTTTACCGGCACAGACATAGGGGAGGAGCTGATCATCCTTTGTTGTTTCTCCTCCTTCTTGTTATCATTCCTGGGCAAACTCAAGCTCTTCCATTGGCCATGGCGATGTCGATGAATCCCATTGCCTCCATTTTCACTGCTGTTGATCTGATCCCATGAATAATCCGAAGAAAAAATCACATCTGATTCTTGGAACTCCTCAAAATCCATTCTTTTTTGGGGGAGGGGGCTTTTTGATTTGGACTTGGAAAATGAAGCAACAGCAGAAACAACAATGAAAATTTAAAAAGATGATCAGAATAAGATTAGAGATGTTAAATATCACAAGTTGGAAGAACCAAATAGAGGAAATAACTTGATGGGTTTATAGATTATGGGCGTAAGTATTTGAAGGAGTTCTGGATTTGAGAGGCAAATGAGGATGGGATAGAGTTGGGTATTTATAGATTGGTGGGTAATATACTGAGATGATGATTTGAGGTGGAATATTCGGAGAATGAAGAACAGAAGAAGCGTAGTGAGCACAGTTTGTTTGGTTTTTTTTTTTTTTAAACTTTATTTATGTAATTAATTAATGATTATGGGATTTGTGTGGATACGATGTGTGGAGTTTTGGCTGGAGACATGATGGCGTGGAGTGAAGGACCGCGACTGACTGCGACTGCAATACTCTCATCGCCCACGGCTTCGTTCCAGGACTTGCCACCTGTTTTCAATTGTGCTGCTTTCCATTTCATGGTTTGGTTCCTATCAAATAGCCTCTTCATAGGAATTGAATATTCATTAGTATTCATGGGCCTTGAGTTTTAGGGTAGTAAATTAATCATAACTTATGCCATCTTGTTCTTAATTCGTATCCATCTAAAATCAATAAAACCTTTCGTCTTTACTTAAAAATTAATATATTGAGTAATTTTAATTACAAATTATTGATACCTGTAGTAAATTACATATTGTCAAATTAAAGATATTGATATATAATAGATCAACTAGAAACTAGAAAGTATGGTCATTCTTGCAATCTTTTAGGCCTTGTTACATAAAATTAGTTGCTCAGATAGCAGATGGTGATTCAGATAACAGATAGTTATTTAGACAGCAGATTACGTTTTTAATTTAGCTGTCATCGGATAGCTATTTAGATGAGTGGTTGAAACAAATATGTTTGGTAAATTTAACGGTTGAGTTAGTTGATTAATGTAGTTGACATAAAAGAATATAAATAATTTCAAAAGAGAAAGGTCGTGTTCAGTAATAGCGTTTTAAGTAGCATTTAGTATTTTGACTAGGACAATACACTAATTAGTTAATTTTTAGTGTTCGGTAAACTAGTATTTTAACTAGCATTTCAAGTAATGGTTAGCTTTTTAAGCAACGTTTTTGAAAAACTAATAGTATTAACATTTGACATTTAAAGTAGCGTTTCATATTTTTAGCCAAAAAATATCCTTTAAAAATTTTATCTTTGGAAATTATTTATATCTTTTTATGCCAATTTACATTAATCAGCTAGCATAACAGCTAAATTTACCGAACATATTCATTTTAACCGCTAATCTAAATAGTTATCCGCTAACAGCTAAATTATAAACACTATCCACTATCTAAATAGATATCCGCTACCTGAACTGCTATTTGCTATTTAAAAAAATAATTTTGTCGAATAAGGCTTTAAACAGCTAATTTTACCGAACATGGCCAAAATTTCCAAATGATATCTTTTGTCCAAAAAAATATAAAATGCTACTTTTTAATATAAAAAACTAACATTGTTAACTTTTCAGAAATGATACTTAAAGCGCTAAACATTGCTTCAAATGTTAGTTAAAATACTAAGTTATCAAACACTAAAAATTAATTAATTAATATATCAACTCAGTCAAAATACTAAATACTGTTCATAATATCATTACTGAATACGAACTTGATCGAGTTAAATAGAAATTTTTATCTTTTTTTCCATCGCCAATTATAGGGACACCTAACAAAATTACACTGAGATCGTTTCAACCTGCATAATCCTCTGAGCAAATCAGATGACATCACCCAAAGTCAAATGGAAATTTAAATACACAATAAATTAATAAACTTCGCCGGACAACCAAAAAAAAAACTGATTAATGCGGTGTTTGAATCCCAACCCCTAAATTCTCGCTCAATCACTTGGAAATATTTTAGATTTTGACACAAATAATTTCTTATTTATCACACATGCACTGCTGTATAATTTGCGACGAATACATCATGAATCATGATCAATGCGATTAATAATATCGCCATGTGTAATCTCTGGCCTTTTCCCAGTCCACGTATCAAGTTTGGCTTCTTTTTTTTTTTTTTTGAGGAAACGTATCAAATTGTTTTCGTGAGCTGACACTGCCGCTTATTGTCAAACAGTCCACTGAATGATTCACACGTGGCCTCGGTGGCTTCTGTTTGTTTCTAATTTCAGTTGTCAAGTATGGTTAATCTCCATTTTTCGTTAACTAGGAAACTATTTGGAAAAGTGACTGAACAAAGAGGATGTTTACGTTACCGTAAGAAAAATGCTTCGGTAAGTAGGATCCAACTTTATTAATTTATCATCAAAGAATGTCAAGATCACATATACAATGTCGAGTGAAGAATCATTGTAGAGTGAACATTATGTTGTTATCGAAATGAAAATAATATTGTTGATTGTTTATACTAATACTGGCATTATCAATCTTTTCCAATTGATGATTTCAGTCATCCTCGGCTTAATCAAGCCTACTTCCTTAAAAACATGTCTAGTGTATTTTGGGCCATGATTTATGAATTCCCTTCACATGCACCAAATAAAAAATAAGAAAAAAGAGGAGGGTGTTTGGTAAAAAACCTCTTAAATTAACTTCTGCATCCAAGAAACTAATTTCAAAAAAAAAAATTAGTGAAAGCTTTTTGGAATTAGATTTTATCTCAATTTTTTTAAAAAGAACTAATTTTATTAAGTGTTAGCTTGTTTATTTCTACAATTGATGAGTAGATCTTTACGAAATCATCATACTAAATACTTCGAATTCAGAACAATTTTCAAGCTTGAACAAAATAAAATGGTTTTTAATAAATTATAGAGATTGACTATAAAACTTCAATGCTTCATCATAAATTAAAGGCTATGCCTTCTTGTTAGACTTTTAATTTAAACTTTTGTCTATAAATCATGTACATGAATTCTTTTTGAAATGGCAATTACTATTAAAATTTTGAAAACTCTATTGTATGTAGGCATTATTCTCATACTTTAAGACTTGCATTATATATTTTCTCTTTACTGAAGTTGAATGAACACTTCAAAAAAAGGAGGGGGGGGGGGGGTTTGAATCCGACCCCCTATAATTTGATTGTTCCATTATGTGTAGGCACCCAGGCTAGGCTGGCTGGACCATCTGAATCTGACCACCAATCAAGATGAGTTAGGACTGATCTCTTCGGCTTTCTCTCTTAGTTAATTGTTTATTTTGTCATGTACTAACTAAATGACGCAGACAGTAACAGTATATGCCTTATGATAAGGTCCAATAATAGAGTTCCGAGCTCATTGCCACAATACTATTTCTTTATTTCATCCTGATGTCCCATACATAAAATTATCGATCATCTGTTGGCGGAATGTGCACAAGGCTTGTTTGGTAAGACAAAGAAACAAACCTTGGGGAAGAGTCAAGATTGGGACTTTAAAATGCAAAATTACAAAACCAAATGAAAAAGAAAGAAAAAGGCCTATAATTGGAGAAATAACAAAGTATTTTATGGTTTAATGTACTTCTAGGCCATTTTCGACAATAATATTTTGAGTAGAGTTTGATATTTTGATTAAGTTAATACATTAATAAGTCAATTTTTAGTATTTGGTAATCTAATGTTTTAACTAGCATTTCAAGTAGTAAGATTTAGTATTTTTATAACCAACGTTCCTGAAAAGTTAACGGTATTATCTTTTAGTATTTAAAAGTAGCATTTCATAATTTTTGACCAAAAAATATTATTTAGAAATTTTAACTTTGTAGAAATTATTTATATTCTTTTTTGTCAATTTACATTAATTAGCTAAACACATAGCTAAATTTACCGAATACTTTTATTTCAATCAATTCATCTAATCAGCTATTCAGTGATAGCTAAATTAGAAGAGTTATCCGCTACTTAAATAACAAATACTATTTTAACTCTTTATTGTAAGATAAATGCTACTTTTAGCATAACTCATAAATTTGAGGAGTTAGATTGTTTGGATCTCCTACAAAGAAATAGAATATGTTGCTTTTAAAAATTACTTCAAGAATTTTGTTGTCCCTTTTTTGTTGTAAGGAAGATTCTACCATAATTGAAACAAAAAATTCAACTATTGTAATTAAGTTTATTTAGGGTCGTTGATCTACTCCCGAATCATCGCCACCGTCCACTTCATAGAGGGCAACCTACGATAATAAGTAGAAAATTCCAATTCAGACGATTTACCGCATAAGCCATGGGAATCAGCAAAGATAGGATTTCCCCCTCCCCCCAAAGAAAGGCCTTTAATAGTGGGAGTGATTCTCTAGGGAATGAAAAAATTAGGCACGCAATATTTATGGTAAGAGGAAGACTGTAGAGAATAAACTCCATCGGAAAAGGCCAAAGCTAGATTTAAGAAAAAAGAGGAGAAAGGTATGAAATAGAAACAAGCCAGATAGAGAGAGAGAGAGAGTGAGTGAAAGAAAGAAGGCAGAAGGGAGTAGCTAACTAAAAGAAAAATAAAAAAATTGTAAAGCCACCATGGCCATGGCGTGGGTTGGAACTTGGAAAAGCACAGCATAGGATCAAAATCCCAAATATAAATTCGGGCCAGTGCCATAGCTAGTAAATTTGCTGCAAAATCCCTCTTTCAATTGACGATCAAAGCCCAAAAACTCTGATGTGCCACAGCAATTCCCATACTCTACTGCAGTGAGAATAGATGGGGAGGAGAGAGAGCGAATAAAGAGGGAAGCAGCGAACCATGAATACAGAGGAAGGAGAGAGAAGGGGAGAAGTTAGAGAAATCTTGATAGAGGGGAAGAGAGAGAGCGAGAGAGAGCGTGAAATCAGTAAATGGGGATTTATTGGTGACCGGCTATAACAGGTTTTTTTTTTTTTTAATTAACGGCTGAGATCTATATAAATTACATCAACGGTTACAATAATTTCAACTATGATAGTTGATTTTTTTTCAACTATGGTAGAATTTTCATTGTTGTAAAAGGGGGGAAACAAATTAAAGTTGACGTAAGATGTTGAATTGTTAAATACCAACTTTTTTTTTCTTCCCCGGATGATAATTTAGGCAGAAACTAACAGAGGACTCTCAACAGTTCCTTGCATTCAACGAAACTTGCAGGCTACCACAAATAGTCAAATACACAAAATCATTACCTAAATTCCAAAAAACCAAAGAAGAGACAACAATGTAAAATCATGGAAAATTTAATTTTTTGTGGAAAATTTACATAATTCACAGTACTAGAAACATATCCTTTTCCCCCCCTTTTCTTGTTCATTTTCTCCCAACAGAGAGAGGGGGGGGGGGGGGGGAAACAAAAAACCCTCATTGTAAAGAACTAGCAGATACAAAAGCAAATGAACTTATTGGTCCATTTTCCATCCTCTTGTACATAATCAAAAATCCCTAAGATTCAAGAAATCCAGTCAATCTAAGAATGGAATTCCGAACTTGAATCAAATTTCTGCCTCTCATGACTACATTTCTGTCAAAATTGTTGAAAGAGCAGGCAATTCGATCCTCCATAGTTCTTCGATCGACAATCACATGAGGAGGCACAATATCGCCATCATCAAAATCGTTGAAATTGCAGTTGAAACGGGGCGATGAAGAAGGAGAAGAAGAGTTGCTCGGAATATTGACTGGAACTGAGCTTCTTCTCTGCTCATTCATCTTCTTCGACTTGCTCCGGCGAGGATTCCGAAGGCAAGAATCTCGGCGGTTAGCTCCAGCAGATTGATCGGAGGAGGAGTAGTCGTCGGAGAATATGACATCAGATTCTTGGAATTCTTCTTCGAATTCGAATTGAAATTCCATTTGGTTTTGAATTTTGGTTTTCAATGGATGTAGACGTAGTAGGAGAGAGACAGAGTTGAGGGAGAAATGGCGAAGGCAGAGGTGGGATTTATAGGCGGTTGGGGAAGGTGGAAAATAATTTAGAATAGTATTGGAAAAAAAAAAAGAAAAAAGAAAATAGAATAGAGAGACTCTCTTACCGAGTACGCCTTGCAATGGTGTCGTCACCAACCGTTACTTGCGGCCCCCGGCTTCTGTTTTGTGCGGATAATTTCCCTACTTTCTGCATTTAAAGTGTGCCAATTATTTGTTCTGACTTCGCTTATCCTCCCCCCCAACCCCCAAACCAAAACCAAAAAAAGTCCAGCCTTTCTTTTCCGTTTGTAATGTTTTTTTTTTTAATAAAATATTAAGACCCTATTCTATTTTACATTTTTTAAGATTTAACTTACAACTTCTTGCATCGTCTTACTTCTCCTTACATCCTCTACATCTCCTTACATTTCATATAGATTTTCTATAATATTCAACAACTCCTAACATCTATCCTTACAACTCCTTACAGTTCCTTACATCTCCTTACAGTTCCTTACATCTCTCTACAGCTCCTTACATCTTCTTATAACTCCTTACAGCTCTTTACATCTACCTATCTATCTAAAATGCGAAATAGAACAGACCATAAATATAAGATATCAAACAACATTAGATAATAAATATAAAATAGATGTGCTGATTCAGAATTAGTTTTTTGAGTTTCTAGTGATAGTCTATATTGTGCTTAAGGTGACAGAAACCTTTGAATTGTTTTTTAGTTGTTTTGTTGCAGACTAGTCGTTTCTTTTATTGTTTTAGCGATGATTATATTAGTGGCTATCATCTTACTTATGCTTTATGATATTTTTGTCGGGTTTACCCACTAAATAATAAGGGGAAAAACAACATTAGATAATAAAATGTAAGTTCTTCATAGAATCGTAAGAATTTTAAATCTTTTTTATGTGCTCCTATGAACACATACTTTCATTATCCACGTGTATATATTTTTCACGCGTATATTTATCATATATTATTTTTTAATATATATTTGATAATGTGGCTCTTAGCTCTATGACAATTTGGCACATACAAGAGTTGTCATTACCCTGATTAAACCAACCAGAGTTGACTCCAGGCACAAAATCTAAATTGAATGATTTAGGGCTTGTTCTATTTCGCGTTTTAGATAGATAGATAGATATAAGGAGTTGTAAGGAGCTGTAAGAAGATGTAAGAATATGTAAGGAGCTGTAAGAATATGTAAGAAGCTGTAAGAAGCTGTAAGGATAGATATAAGGAGTTGTTGAATTGTAGAATAGTTGTACAGTATAATTTGTTTTACAATGAACGTTTTGGATGAAAAATAATAATATTAAAATAATATACTTATTGAAAATAAATAATTAATTAAGTTAATTACACAACAATAAAATATATTAATCCTCATAAATTTGGTGAATAAAATTTTGTCCACTTGAGGTGATTTTTTATATGAACATTAGTTTGATCGAATAAGCAAAGTATAATAATAAAAAAAATTGACAAAATTGAAGACAACTCTTCAAATAAATGCCTATTTTAAGTAAATAATGTTTAATATAAATAAATGTATGGTCATCTATAATAATATATATTTTATGTCGAAACTCAAATATAATTTACGTCATTATATTATGTTTTTATGTTTATGTAAATGCTGTGTTCATAAGATATTTATAAATTTTGTATATTGGTAGTATCATTAAAAAATATACATATTTCTGTAACTAAAATCAATGAATGTTATAAAAAATTTATGAGATGTAAGGAGATGTAAGGAGATGTAAGAAACTGTAAGGAGATGTAAGCTCTTAATTAAATCCTAAAAAACGCGAAATAGAGCAGGACCTTAGAGTTGTGTTTCACCCGATATTTAGAATACGTTAATTTAATTTGGTCCTATAATCCCAATTGACTCATAAAGAACCAAAAAACCAACCTAAGTTTTTCCTTTCAAAATTATTTCGCATTTTTTCTAATTTCTTTAACTTGATTGAAGTACTTCTCTGTCAACTCTTTTATTTCCTTCAGACTCCTTGCATATATTTTGACGTTAACTTGTGGTCAAATAACTAAAATTTTCCTTTTTCACAATTGTAAAGAAATTTAAGCAATTTCTTAGAACTGTTAAAGTATTTATTGCTAGCCTTCAATGTCATTCACTAACATTCAATAACCCATGACTTGTACCTATGTCATAAAACTCTATTTTGACCTCACTTTAGCTCTTATTTGATCCTCGTTTCTCATTGTTTCTATGTCAAATCTATATGAGAAATGATTAAATTTATTTTTTTTGATTCAATTGTGCTTATAAAGTGATTTGTCTTACTTTGAGGAGAAATCTTCGGGTATTGATAGAAAGGACGACTTCGGGGATGAATTACAAGGAATAACAGAGATCTAACGAAGCCTCGGGAACCAAGGGAGGCCGCGTAGAAGGGGGCACGATCGTGCAGACAAGGTGCATAGTTGTACTGCAAGACCTGAACCTCAAAACTTAATCATTAAGCGTCTGTTCGTTTTCAACGTTTTGGAAGAGCTGTTAGTATGTTGGAGCAGGTAGGAGTAGGTTGAAACAGTTTGGAGCTAACTAGTAGTTAGCAGGTAGGAGCGGGTTGGATGCAAGTTGGAGCTTTTCGGAGCGTTTTTGTTGTGGTTCTTCTAATGTTATGATTATCGATGATAATTTATGTTGAATACATCACATTTTTGTAACAATTACTGTATAATAGGTTTACGAAAACAATGTTACAGAAAAGTTAAATGTCATTGTAATACATTACCAAACGTTAGCCTATGATAACCATATGTCTTTGTTTATAACTAAAATTAGCATATATTGTAAATTTGTAATTATTGTTTCTCGACGTTGAAATCATATTAACTATTACATCTCTACATTCATTCATTGCTTGCTTGTTTCGCGCATCATACAACCCAATGTTGGGGATTGTTGTAATGTTTGCTGGCCTCGGTAAAATTGGTGTTCCTTTTTCATGCATTCGGATAAAGTTGTGTAATATGCAACATGATATGATTATATCAATTTATCGTTCTCTACTCACTTGAGCCATTTCGTCCTTTAAAATCTTCCAAGTGTTCTTTAATACTCCAGATATTCTCTCGATGAAGTTGGAGCAGATAGGAGCAGATTTGAGCAGGTTGAAGTAGATTTAATTAACAGTTAGTAAATTTGAACAGGTTAAAACAGATAGCATGTGTAAAATACTGAAAACAAATTGACCCTAAATCTTTAGGCCTTAATACTATGATTTCTAATTATAAAATAGAATAACTATTAGCAATGGGCATTAAAATATTGTTCCATGTAATCATCTGGCTTGCGGGCTCTCCACGTAGCAAATTGTTTTCCACTTGACAATGTCTCTTCTTTATCAAACAATGAGATGATCCTCAATCAACTTTATAATCTGCACCCCATTTTGATTAACACGTGGCATCCGAGGGTTTTTTTTTGGGGGGGGGGGGGGTTCAAAGCTTCGTTCGGCGAATCAGATCATTCTGAAAATGTTAGGGAACACCTAGGGCTGTCATAGGCTATTTAAATGAACTAAGTAGCGTGTAATTTTCTTAATTAAGGGGTCTTTTAATCCATATTTAATTAGTACCAATATTAATCTCTATTTTAAATGTTGCTTCATGAATCAGTTATGAGATAATACCAAGCCAAATCTTGCTCGCAGCTGTCCAATTTCAAGTCTTGTACGCTGCGGCATTCAACATGCGACAGATACATCTCCAGCCACTAGTCATAATCCATATCTTT
>JACYFF010031959.1:5896875-5920456 GCA_017589665.1 Selenicereus undatus
TTTCCTTCTAATTTTTGCAATTTTCTGTCAAGAACTCTTTTGTTGATTTTTTTTTTCCCTAAATTGTTTTGGATTTAAATTTGTTGTTCTCTTCGATGGTTTCAATATGTTCTACTATTCAGTTCGAAGCACAAGTATGGTGATCCTGGAAATGGTTGTCTTTGAATTGGAAACCCTTTGTGCTTTAGTGCAGAAGGAATACAATGGAGGTTAGGCTAGGCACAAATAAGAGTTTGCCAGAGAAGAATTTGCTGACCCATCATCAACCCTTTTTCATTGTAAGAATTTGTGTTTTAGTTTCCGTCTTTTTGTCGCTTAGGGTTATTTTAACTTTAGATTTGTTTGCCCATGAGAAATTTTGGCTATCATGGTTCAAAATGAAATTTGGGTACATGTGAAGTGTCTCTTTCTCCTTCCATCGTTGTGTTTTTTAATTTGATGATAATTCGACAATTGGTTCATGATTTTGGTGTACTCATTTTAAGTTCATTACTGATTCATGATTCTGGATTATTTGTTGTCTATAATAATCGATTTATGATATTGAATTTTTATTTATTTTTTAATCTAGACTAGGTTTAGATTTAGTTTGTTGGTTTGGAGTTTTGTAAGATTTATTTTATGTTTTTACGTAGACATTAATTAAAGTTTCTTGATAATTGAATGACCATTTTTTACTTTTACCAATTTTATATTTGGATGTGGAGTCCTTACCTTACGTTATTGATAAATTTGATAATTGGTTCAAATTTTGGTTTTCAATTAATTTTAGATTTTTGGTTGATTGGATAATTAATGTATGATTTTTAGGTAATATGGGCACTGAGTGAAGGCAGGTGGAGAGAGGACTTGGGGACGGGTAGTCATGGGGTATGGGTTTCTCTGAGCATTGAGAAGACTTAGGCAGAGGGGGTGTAGATGTGGAAGTTAAAAAGATAGTGTGCACTGTGCATGGTGCTAAACTAAATGCATTTGATGACTTCTATATGCCTAGGGGGAATTTATTCTTTTCTTTTTGTGAACACCTATCTCTCTTGCTGGCTTTTTTTTTTTTTTTAAAGAAGTCACTTAATTCAACAAACTCTAATCTTTCTTATGGTTATAGCCTCCTTATTTTTAAATCTCACTGGAATTGGTTTCTCCACCTACCCTTAATGGCGTAATCTTTTTGATATATTATCTTTCTATTTCTTTGGCTTAATCCCATATGATTTGTGAATGAGAGGTTAAGTTTGATAATTACGCTTGATTTAGTTGCATAAGTGGATGCCATTAATATACGTGAAGTCTCTTAATATGGTGGTTCAAAAGCTAATTTGATGCTATTTGTCTCCCTTATCTATATTCAATTTTGTATGTGAAATATGAGGTTTGAATATGTTTGAAAAATTTAAGAGTTTTTGTGCTCCAAGGATGGAGTTGCAAATGTAGTCATTCTAAATGATTTTATCCCAACTAGAATGAAATCCGCTCGCCCCCTTCTCATGTAAATTTCAACATTTCACCCAATTTTTATTATTTTAAGTATAGTTTTGTTAAATGCCTTCATTTCACTTATTTGAGTGTTTTTAGGTTTATTTATATTGAATCAACATGAGAAATGAGGAAGAAGTCATCATTATTCCAAGTGACTGATGCTTGCAAGAAGCAGAGCTGTACTCAATATTCCCTGTACCAAATAACACTTTTTACTGTTTATAGCGTCATGTGTTCTCAAATCAACGTGGATCATTTTATTTTGGGACAATCATTGTGTATGATTTTGTTTATTAATAGTATACAAGTCTTTCTTTTTTCTTTGTAGAAATCAACAAATCACCACCGTTAATTCGTTATTGAAGGCTAATTTACTCATATGGAAATAATTGTGCATATCCTCCACTTTTTGGTCATGATATTAATCAATTTATAACAAAATAAGTATATTTATGAGGTTGTTTGGTTCTATACATGATATATTTAGGTATCAACAAATCATAATACTATGTACAGGACAAATTATAGTTTATGTTCGGTCCCCTCAAGTGTCTAAAGTGAAGGTAGCTTGATTTGGTATGAAGCCAGTGTGAAGTAAACTATTGGATGAGATTAATTTGAAAAAAGACTGGATGTTTTCTCCTATATGTAAATGGCATTGGTATGCTAATTGTGGAATATTTTTAGAGGATATTAAACATCTTTTGTTTCTAACTAATAGAATTTAAATTTGTAATTTGTCTCATATTAAAAGTGGTGGACACTTTGTATGCCAAACCACTTAGCATGACCATATCGTGAAACATGGAATAGTTCTGGGAGGGTCTTCTTGCTGAATTGTCAATTCTTTTGTATTCAATACTAATGGGGAAAATATGCTTGAGTTTGGATTTTAAAAGATAAAAATACTATTCAATTTTAGTTGTACAAATCTTACTTCTATTTAAGACATTTGTATAGAACTTGGATGAAATTTATTAGTCTCAAAATTTATGTATATTGAAATTTTCGTGCTACTCTCCATGGCATTTGTCATGATGACAATATATTCATACGTTTTTTTAATTCATTACCTATATCAAAAGATACATTTGAATTATATCTTTTAAGGTCAGTTTGGACGTGAATAATCCAAATTTTGGGGTTTTGGACGCCAATAATTGAACCTTTAAAAATAGCTTCTAACAATCTAACATTTGGACTATTTATATTCAGCATTACATATGTTATTGTACACTGTATTATTGGTGTCTAGACCTTATCTTTTAATATTTTAGGTTTTCGAAAATTATTAGTCTCAATAGTACATGCAATTGTTATCCATTTATTTTTTTGAAGAGAAATTTTTGTAAGTAAAATGACATAATTTGATCGATTGGGTTATGAACTAATATTGGAGGTAGTACATTAGCTTTCATCAATAGTTTTTTAAACCACTTTCTACTTTTATTATCCATGTATGTTATTCATAAAATTAACTAAATTTAAGATTACTTTGTAAAACATTGTTGATATATATCTTTAAAATTTTTTTTAATTTAATGTGCTATTTTATACAATTTCTAAAACAATGAAATGCATTATCTATGCTAATAGGTGTTTTTTCAGGGTGTAAGAAATTATACACATATTGCGACAACAAAATTTAAAATATCATTTCAAGGAGTTATTGTTATAATTTATTACTTCAAACCCCAAAAAAAAAAATACAAGTACAATATTATTTAAAAAAAATTGAAGATTAATATGTTCCGTGCATAGCACGGGTCTATACTAGTTTATCTAAATGTTGTGTTTTTTTTTTAATAAGGAACAAACTCCACAACTAATTTATTAGTCAACTGATGTAAATAGTCACCTTGTTTAATTGGATTAAATTTTCTTAAACAAACCTCGATCATATGTGACAAGATAATCATACATGACATCCTATTTGACACCTTAAGTGTCACTCAAACATACTTTCAATCCAATTTTAATATGTATGTATAAGATTTCCCAACAATTAAGAGGTACAAAAGCTAATATCGGAAAAATGAAGGGAAAGTTAATTGTCCAAGCGAGCATTGTGAAATCTTATCAACCTAAATAGAATTCATTCTAAAATTAATTAAAATTAGATCAGAATTTGAATTAGGTTACAAATATCTATTTATATATAATTAAAAAAAAAAGAGGGTTGAAAGTCAATAATATCACCTTTATAGGTTTTAGAAAAGAATACTATGATTGTTAGATTTGGCGCCTATCATGTTGATCTTTGATACTATTTATTTTCAATATTCCATAACCTAGTCAAGGATGCTTTGATTTGCCACTTTTATAACTTTTAGCCCATATATAATATGAGAATAGTATATTTCTTTTTATTTTTTTTCTAATGCCATCATCCATTTGTAATAAGTAAGGCACCCGTACTACTAGGGCTGGCAAAGTTCTGTCTGATTAGATTGTTTGAATTTGTTCGAGCTAGAAAAAATTAAGTATGGTCATAAAATTTATGTCAAAATTTAAAATTCCGATAACCGGTCATGTCCGAATTTAAATTCAGGTCGGGTTCGGGTCTAGCTTCGAATTTTTGAACCATTTTGCATTCGGACAAATTTGGTCAATCGGACAACTTGGCTCGAACAACCGAACAACTACTTTTATGTGTAATTTTGGTCCAAATTCTTTAGAAAATTTTATAAGAACAACTTCACACAATCAGGTTTGGACATTAAAAATCAGGCTCGGGCTCGGTCAAACAAATGTTTGGTCAAAATGTTGGACAATCATGTCACAAATTCGAACATTCGGACAATCGGGTTCTGGCATCGGTCATTTGGATTCGGGTTCAGGGCTGACCAGAGTGTTGGATTTATAATCCGAACACGATTTGGGTATGAAGGTTTTGTCCAAATTATCTGGACCCGAATTGGGGGATTTATTTCAACAATACTAGATCGACTTGTAGATGTTTCTACTCATCTATTTGAGGCAGTGTGACTAAATTATTACATATGAATAGTGTAGTTTCATGAACTTTTCTAGGCCACCATATATAATAATTAAGCAATCATAAAAAAATTAGTAAGTTAAATTATTTTGTTATTTGAAGTTGTTATATTAAAAATAAACATCCCTAAAAGTTATGCGCATAACGGCATAATGAACGCTAAATTTAGAAATTCGAGTATTTTCGTTACAACCACAAATTGAAGTACAAACATCTAAAACCTCAAAATAGAGTGATTGAGGTCCAAAATTCCATAGCAAAAATTAGACAGCATAAGAAACGACAAGAAATTCAGTGGGTGATAACTGATAAGCCACAGGAACTCCTGATATGCGTTGTAAAGACTTATCACGCATTCAAGTGTGATAAGATCGGAAGGGCGCAAGTTGGAGGTAGGACGTGGCCAAATGAGGGAGACCTACGTAGCATATACGGCTGGATTCCGATCCTAATCCAGCTTGGCATTTTATACTTTTGATAAGATCATGCTCATCCATCCAATAAAACAATAACATTAAATTAATAATTACACGTCACATTATATTTGTCGTGTCATTATTTTTCTATGGTCTGAATAATCCCCCCCCCCCCACCGAACTAATTTAATTATTTATGACCATAAGTTGTGTTTGTGTGGTCTACTTTTCTTCGTCTTTGATTCTTTGTAAATAATTTATTCATTGCCACCAGCTGTGATGCCATCGTGCTAATTAATCAGAGGACAAGTGCCTCTCTATTTCTGGCACGTGACTTTTTTGGGGGCTTAGGCAACTTAGATTATTAGGCCCCCCGCCCTTTAAATTTTTCTCCCTTACCAAGTGAATGTAATATTGGAGAAAGAAAATTGGACACATACGAGATATGATGCAAACTCATTTTGTGTTTCAAATTTATTCATTAAATTTGCTCTTATAGAAATACTATGATAATGGGATTCTTCTAGGGCTTCAAAAGATTTGTAAAGTAATTAATTGATAATTGATTTTTTAATTTTAACATGTGAAGATTTTTTGACTAGCTGGTTGAAAAGATAATTTGTATTTTTCTATTGACCAATGAAATGTTCGTTTTTAAAAAATATGTATTTCAAAAAGGTGCAAATAACAATGCATATCATTAGAGAGAAGAAAATTTAACTTGACATTTGAAATATGCTAACTTTATTTGTACTTAAAATACAAATTAGTGAATTGAACATAGCTTTACATGAACTTTCTTTTAAAGCTAATTTAATTTGCACTTGAAACAAATTTATTAGTCCAAATATCAAGTAACTCAAATTCCTTCAAATTAAATATAATTTCACTTAAACCAGAACTGAATGTAGTCTTATTATCAATATGGTCTAAATTTAAGAGAATCCAATTAAAACTTTAACTAAAGTATGTGTTTACCATATTTATTTTTTATTCACGCCATATTCACACTTAAAAAGTGCAACTTAATCCCAAATACTTCATAAAAAGATGTGTTCAATTTTCGTATACTATGTTCAAAATTTTGTATATTTGGCTTCAATGTATGAAGTCCTATTTAAAATTTTACATGCGTTTTTAATCCATATGATGGACAAACTAGAGGGAGGGACTCACTTGGGCCCACTGATAATATGGAAAAAAAAAGGTAATCGAGAAAAATGATTTTATGTAAAGAAAAATCAGACTTAGAAAAAAAAAAGCAGAATTTTTTATTACTTTTTTTAATAATAATAATAAAAAAAAGCAGAGACCGGCCGTGGAGGTGGTTGAAGCAAATCGTTATACAACAAAAGGCTACAAGCAGTCAAATATCTCAAAGTGGACGGCAGCTCTCCAAGGCAGAGACACGACGAAGAGGAGAGGAAAGAGTTGGTGGGCAACAAATTAGAATTGATAATCATACGCGGTAATGCTTAGAATCCTCAAATCGCCATTATTGGGCTTCTAATTCTGCATATTCCTGTGGAATAATGCGCTACCATTCTCGCAGGGTTTAAAGAACAAGCAAGATTCACAATTGACAAAGCTCGTCATTCACCAACTTTAATTAAGTTGGTGGGCAGATTCTAGCAGCGATGTATGCAACTGGGTTCTCTTCTGTCTACTCAATTTGCAGCGATGCTGCTGGTGTTGCTGGTACCAAACTCAGAAACTGTCATCCTACCTTTTAATTCCCATTTTCTTTTGCTCAAACCTTTTGATTCAGAGGAACTTTATTAGTTCTAAAAGGCAGATTTTTGAAGTGAATCTGCACCTTAATTTACTAAAACTTTGAATATTTGCTGATTATGTTTCACAATTTCATGATATGGTAAGAGATTTCTGCACTTTTTAGAGTGACGGATTGCTTGATTGGCTACACAAATCTGGTGTTCTTAAATTTCAGCCAGTTATTTATTTATTTATTGCGTGCTTTCAAGTTCTGCAGAAAATTGAAAATGACCCAGTATTAGCGGTTTTTGACTTGTGAGGATTGTAGCTTTCTTTGCAAATATTGCTCTGCTGGGCAGAATAAGCGTAGGTGTCACACTGTCACTTGTTAAAGTCTCTATAGATTGATTTGTGACTTTCTGACCTATACTTCACCTACCAAATGGGTTATTTGATTCGGCTTTTTGGGTAAATGAAGTGCCGGGTCGTTTTTGGTTCATGAAACTTATATTCGGGTAAATCGTAAGTGGAATATGAGGTCATTTTTGGTTCGGGTTGGTCGTTTTTAGATTCACATCGATGTACCCGAACCAAACAAATAGGGGGGGGGGGGGGGAATGGCATACCATAAGAACATTGCATTTAATTTTTGGGTGAAGATATTGCTTGACCAAATTTTGCTGGATTGCAGGAAACATATTCGCTTTTGCATTATTTGTGTCGCCCATGTAAGTATCATTAGACTTTCTTCCTTAACTATTTGCTTGGGTTGAATTGTTGTAAAATGAATGGGGGTTTCTTACTTTATTTATATATATTTTCAGGCCAACATTTAGAAGAATCATTAGAAACAAATCAACAGAACAATTCTCTGGGTTGCCCTACATTTATGCCTTGCTGAACTGCTTGATATGCCTATGGTATGGAGCACCCATTGTGTCCCCAGATATCATACTGGTTTTCACCGTCAATTCAATTGGTGCTGTCTTCCAGTTAGTCTACATTATCATCTTCACTTTTTATGCTAGTAAGGAGAAGAAGGTAAGTTCCTAACTATCTTGTTGGCAATTTAACTGGGTTTATGGATGATTATCACTAAGTAATTGAAAGAATGTGAAATTTTTTCATCAGACGAAGATGATATGGTTGCTGCTGGCTGTCTTCGGAGCCTTTGCTGTCATTATATTTGTAAGCCTGAGAATTCATGACCCCCGTACAATGCAAATGTTTGTTGGATTCTTGAGCTGTGCTTCCCTCGTTTCGATGTTTGCTTCGCCATTGTTCATAATTGTAGGTTCCCTCAAGCAAGACCCACATTTAATACTCTACATTTTGGCTTGGTTAATCTTAATGTTTTGCATAATTGATCCAAATTTCTATGGTTTTTTGTGTTTGTCAGAATTTGGTGATCCGAACGAGGAGTGTTGAGTACATGCCATTTTATCTTTCACTAGCAACATTCTTTATGAGTCTTTCATTTTTTGCTTATGGACTTCTCAAGTATGATCCTTTCATATCTGTAAGTGACATTCTTGTTCTCTTTTCTGAACTATTCCCAGATTCTGTTTTGCAGCATGATTAATTTTCTTTCAAACAAGTAAATGAATCGTAGAAATTTGTTGATGATGCGTTTTTGTGTTACTTTGCTCTTAGGTTCCAAATGGGATTGGCACTATTTTGGGCATGGTACAATTAGCTTTGTACACATATTACAGCAATCTGAGCAGAAGAAGCTCAGAAGATCCCTTGCTAGTATCTGTTGCATGACGTTGTGACTTATGTATTGGATGATGGGAAGTTTCTTGCCTCTGTATGTGTCTGCCTCTTGTTTTATTGAAGAGGCCCACCAAATATGGCAATTTCTTGTTGCCTAAACAATATTTTCTGTATGTTTATTACTGTCTGTCTAGCATACAATACGGTAGGAACTTGATATGTAACACAGCAGCAGAGGGAAAGTGATTTTCTTTTCCTTCTCTACAGCTTGACTGCGGCTTCCAGATTGTGGAAAACCAAGGAGTTCCGGAGAAAGGTGATGGCCAATAGGCATGTCATGTTGAGATTCAAACGTGCTTCTAGGCAGCATCCATGTTCGGTAATCTGTTATGGGCGCGGTGTACCACTCTTGTTCAATGGATTATGTCAGATGGCCAACCACCACTGTACGACTCTGTACAAGCTTCATGCCCAGGGTTTTGATGTTAATTTGTCTTGATGAATTTGTCTTTGATCCTACTGTGTTCGTGGAAGTTTAATTTGTTATTGTTTGAATCTCATTCAGCCCTGGTTTCTTTTATATATTCTTTATTTGGGTGATGCACTCATGTCAATGACCAAATGTCTGTTATTGTAACGGCATCAGGTTATGTTTTACAGGACATTTTGCCTAATTCTGGGGAAATGCCTGTAGGGAATGTTCTCTGGATGTTGTAGTAGTTGAGGAAGAGTTAAATCCCTCCTTCGCTTCAAATGCATGTGCAAATCAGGGCTTGCCCTAATCAATAGCTCCCATTTCATCAAATCCCATCCTTAACTGTTAGAAACCATCTCTAACTGGTCACTCACATCACATTAACCCCTGTATATCTCAATCCAAGACAGGAGGAGTGTTACCTTCACTATACTCCTAACATCAACGAATTCTCTCACTCAACCAAGCTCATGTTCCCTCATTCTTCGGAAAAAGTTTTGATGTTATAGGCTCCTGCAATGGCTTGATCTGCCTATATTCTAGCATAAAGCTCTTAGCTTTAATGATGGCCAATTAGGTATATCTGAGTGCTTTGGTTTTGGGTATGATCATCTTGGTGATGACTGTAAAATCATTAGGATCTTACCAATCAAGCTCATGGTTTATAACTTGCGAACCGACTCATGGAAAATCCTTAGATATCGTGGAAGGTATCCTGAAGACCGTTACCATAGTGTGCTTGTGAATAACCGGTTGCATTGGAAATGGAATGGTAGAAAAATACCTAGTTTTGATCCTCATGACGAACAATGCAGGGAAGTTTCGTTACCACCTTGTGATAGTAGAGATCTTGAATCTATACGTTTAGGAGTCTTGGATGATTGTCTGTGTGCAACCATCTCAATTAGCCCCTCAAACTATCGCGATTGAGTTGTTTTTCTTTTGAATTCAAAGTTGAAGAGTACAAGGGAGATTGATGATCTTCCAATGTCGTATAACTCTGAAGTGATTAGATGCACTGAGAGCTCAGCTCCTCTAACTGGCAATTGTTGCGTACTGGAGGAGAAGAAAGCGCGGAAGAAGAGGAAAAGGAAGGGATCACAAAGACAAGAAGAATCACAGGGAGCATAAAATAAATGGTACGATGAATAACAGGGAAAGAATCACAAGGACATGATCATCAGTATTTGATGACTAGCTCTCTTTGGCTGCGCTGTTGGTTCCGGTATAATACTTGGGTTTTAATCCGAATTTACTATGGAGCTATGGCTTGGATTCAAGTGTGCCATTGAATCCTACCTTAGATTTTAATATTTGGAGAATTTGTGAGTTCTGAACTAAAAATTTTCATGCATAAGTACTCTAGTGTTCTTATTCTTGTTGGGTGACATTTGGGATCATCTGTGTTACTTTGTTCTTCATCGGTTTACAACACACGTAAGCCAAATAACAGCTCCAACTGTGATTAGTGGGTTACTACATTTGCCATGATTGCCTTTAGTGTGATGCTGTTAATGGATGCATGATTATGATTCAAGATTTTGGTTAATGGCTCCAAGTATCTTCTGTTCATCAAGTGATGAACGGTGTTTAAGTCACAAAGTTTTGTTTCTTTTTCCAAGGGTAGGTGTAGACAAGGCGTGGCTAGACACATTAAGCAATAAAGCTGAGCCCCAACATAACCCTAGCTTGGTCAAACCGAGTTCAATCAAAAACTCGAACTTAGTTAAGCTTTGACATCTAGATGTTGAGGATTTCATATCGACTTTTGAAAAGACATGACAATTATAAAGACAAATTTCACTTTTTAAAGGACAAAAAATCATTTCCAAAATAAAGCATCTTTTTTGGTTTATGGGCTTTGTAATGAAAAGTATAAGGTTTTACCAATTTGAAACCAAGAAAACACTAATTTGGATTTATATTACAGACAGAGTAGTCCAAAATTTGAGAGCTACATCTTATACAGTTATACATGGTCGATCCCAAATTTGGTATAGTGTACGGTTCCCTCTGCAAGTAATTTTGTAACATTCATTTTATGCCCATTTGAATTGAAAATAATCGGTTATTATTCTACTTTTTCAGTAACTGTATATGCTGAGAAATGTAGAGGTATGAACAATTAAAGTTAACTGGCTCCATAATACCTGCCTGCACCTGCCCTTTTCTTTTTTATGGGGGGACAAATTATCGATGCAAACGGATTTTGAAGATCTAAAAAACCAGGAAATTTATATATACTTTTAAAGTAATTTTGTAAAGCAACCTCAAAATTACCATATAATTTACGAGTGCACGACCATATTAGAAATTAATGAAGAAACGTATACTCGACGTTCATTTCGGTGCTAAAATTCAGACAAAAAGAAATCCGTCCCCATTTTTTTTTTTCACCGTGTGGTAATGATGGTGTGTTAGTGAATAATCGGCTGCACTGGAGGAGGGATTACAATGTACGTGAAATACTTAGTTTTGATCTTCAAAATGAAGAATGGGGGGCAATTCCATTGCCGTATAATAGCTATGTAGGCATTGAATATGTATTTATAAGTTTAGAACATGCCAGGTTCTATTTTCAAAGCGACATGAACAAAGTACATTTCTTTGGAACTCCCAGCTCAAAAGGATCAGGCAGGTTGAAGGTCCTCCATTGCACCATTGCCGGCTACAACTATGCATTGAGAGCCTAAGGCAATTGTTATGCACTCAAGGAGAAAACCCCACATGGAAGAAGAAGACAACAACAAAGACGAGGACGAAAGGAAGAGTGAAAGGGGAAGCCGAAGAGGAGAGCACCACAAAGCACAATAGGATATAAGGAACATTAAAGGAGCACTAGGGAGAAGAGAATTGCAAGAAATCTGATGGTTCTTTAGTTGAAACTCGGGATTCAATCTGAGTTTCGAACTTAAATCCTAAATTCTGTATGAGCTCTGGGTTGTAGATTGAAATCTTCTGTGCATCAACTCTGGGTTCATGCTAATCCACGTCTGGAGACGTCTACTGTCTCATGATGCAAGTCTTAAAGCAAAGCTTAAAGCCACTCTTGCTCAGCTTTTGGATTTTGCCCATTATTTAGCTGAATTTATGGATGAAACAAAATTCCAAAACCGAACCATCAAGAATGCCCTATGACATTCTTGGCATCGACCCTGGTGGATTGTGGTCTTAACTTGAATTGCATACACTGAATTCTGAATAGTGCTTCTATACAGAGAATTATAATATTGGATTCTTGTGTCTTGCGAACCTTGCTTCACTGTAGTCTTAAAACATAGGAAATTGTCTGAGTAACAAAAAGTGCCAGAAAGACAAACAAACTCGCTCATGAAAAACACTTGGAGCATTACTTCGAGTCACCGCACTGATATTTATCGTGTAATAACAGCGCAGTAAGGACATCTGCAAGACTAGACTATAACCACTTGTACAGTACATCCCCAAAAAAACACGAAACGCGCACGAGAGTTGATGATTAGCATCAAACGAAAAGCATAGCTACACCAGCGTCAACTGTGACAGTTTCAATTTGGCACTCTATACAATTCAACAAGTGTAACGGTTCTTGGCTGCCCTATCAAGTTTCTTTGCATCCTCCTGAAATGATGCCAAAACTAGTCCATCAGAGAGAGAACACAGGAAATTTCACAAATATAACAAATATATGAGCATGGCTTACATGAAATATGAAACCTATGGTGTCGTTGTAATCAAGGAACTTCTTCCATTGTCGTCCAATGCTCAGCTGTAGCATGAAAATTCAACATTAGATGAGGGATAGAAGAACAATAGAAAACTACAAGATCAAACAACGCTGTTACACAGGCTCAAGCTCTGGTTTGTCAAACGAGAACAAAAAAAAACTTAGCTGCGTAGGCTCGTGAAGAGGGATTGATATACCTGAAACTATATTCTACCATAATTTAGTTACGATCCTATTTCATCACCAGATCACTCCTTTTCCATTGCGCATTCAAACCTCAGATTGCTGCCATCATACCCACTTTCACCACACTATTCCTACCCTCCCTGCCTCCCTACAATCTCTCATTGTTGCCGCTTTCCAAGGATCACGTCATTAGCATAAGATTATGAGACGGTTATGATCTGTGCTCCCATCTTAAGAATAAACTCAGCTGACATAGATTCTTCCCACTATTTGATTTGAGTCTGACTCTTATGCATTAATTCAGAAAACAAGTGGGAAAATTGACAGCCCTAGCTTATGAAGGCTCACACGGGGCTCAAGAGTCAAGATTGACATGGGCCATACTCAACACAAACAGAAGACCGTTGGGACTCATGTAGCAGAAAAAAGTGTCACATGAAATCTGAAGCAAATTCAACTCTCCCATAGCCTTACATGAAGGCTACAAACATCTAACCAAGAAAAGGTTAGTTAGCCCTCGGACCACGAATGGGCGTAAGGATCCTTAGCCAATGGCTAATAAACAAAATTGCACATATTACGAGCAAGAAGCTGAAGTTGAAATGTTTAAGCTGGTACAGGGAAGAAGGGCTAAGATGGCCTGGTATGTACAGAAATTCCACCCGTACATATTCAAAGTCCCCATTGTTCTGTTTTCCTCTCAATGAAGGTACTTATTCAAACTCCCAATTGCCCAGTTTTTCCTCTCAAAGTATGCAGCTGGTACTTGCGAAAATAGATGAATCTTATAACTTTGAACCATATACGCAACAGCGCCAAGGACATAGGACCAGAGGATAGAATGGGGTCCCCAAAAAGTTTCATTACCATGTGTTTTCTAGCTATTAAGCATATCCCCCGCCAGAAAACACAACGTGGGGGCTGCAGAACGGGAAAGGGCAATATCCAATAGTAGTTTGCTTGAATGAGATGGCCAGAGAGACAGTGATATGAAAACATAACTAGGACGGAGATCCGAAGCACTGAAACCCATAGCTTCAGGCCAAACTTCTGAGCCATTGTACAACACAAGTAGAAGATGTGCCCTCTGTATCACCATTACCGTTGGCTTTGGTTTTTCCCATTATGTTCAGCGTGCTCACTCATCAACAGAATCTAATATCATACTGGACAGCATTAATTTCTACGTCAACTCAAATTTAGGAATGGAGTGCTTTCAATGAATGTAATAGGACTTACTAACTGTGCATTAAAAATTCTTCAGAATAATTTGAACATCAACTAAAACCACCATACTGAGATGCATCGAACACATTATATATTTTGACAAGAGGGAGTGAACAAATACGATAAAATTTGTGAATACCCACAAAGACAGTCACAGAGGTCATCATCGCTCGCACTCACCAACAACAGTCCTTTAAATCATACGTCACTTATAGAAGTTATCTTTGGTAGCAGCAATATGGCACAGAAGGAAAGATTTCCTTCAATTTTCACTCAAGGGGGACTCTAGGTGGTGACTTGACTCAGGAATATGGCACATAAAGAGTACCTTCCTCCATCGATAATCAACTAAGTATACACCAAAATTTTCAGACACAAAACTATCTGATAGGATGAATAAGAATAACATAATCACTTAATTGACAGGTGCATTTGTAAAACATACCTGAGCAGCTTCATCTGCAGCATTCTTGGTCCACAGGGCTATTTTCTCCTGTCTAGTCCTAACATTTACAACTGCTCCACATATCTCATCTCCATGGTCAAATTGCTCTCCGATCATTGCCAGCAACTACAAGTTACTCACCTTGGTTAGAACAGGTGCAGACACAAACATCAATCCATAAATAATAATAGATTTCAAAAGCCAAAGCATACCGAATAGAGCCAGCATGTATCAGATTTCCCCCTTTGGAAGGTTACAGTCCACTTGCCTCCATTAGCGCAAACTGGATCCTCCCATTTTGGCTCAATTTTATACTTGAAACAATGAAAGTCTGCTCCAACACCCAACTTGCTTGGATTATGTATGTTGTTGTATAGGCTGAAACAGAGACATCTCAAAAGTGTTACTGAAATTCATAAACAAGGATGGGCAGCATGAACAGAAAAACCTAACCAAACAAAGCTGACATAGGCGGGTACATTTCTTGTACACATAATGTGTCTTGCAGAATAATATTTCTAATCAACAACATGGTGATAGCATATAAATATAGCTGAAGTAAACACATAGTCAAATTAGAATTATCACAAGCCTAACTCGCATTGATTTCTAGCAAGAGCTCCAGTGTCTTAGGAAACAAATACCCCTGCCTTAATTCAAGTCATTTATTTCTTAGCAAACCTCAACAGAGTCAGAATAAGATCGAATTGATTAATGTAAGAAATGCCTTCTTGCAAAGGACGTGCCCATGACCTTATGTCCATAATCATTTACAAATCAGACATTTTTCAGGCAAAGTCCCAAATTTCTCAACATCATTTCACTGCTCCTTATATTTTTAGAAACCATTTACCTCACCAATCATCTTATAAGTTATATGCCACGGCATAAGTGTTCCAATTACTCTTGAGAGTCAAGATATTATAAGCTGACATGATGTGATCAGTATCATTTTAAACATCCCATAGAATATATCATCCATTTCTAGCAAGTATATTGATTATTGACTGACTAAGAATTTACACACTTCGAATCTCCTTTCCAAGACATTTGAGGATCATATTTCCCCACGCAAATTTCACTGAAATCAGAAATAAGGCATCTCTTGGATCTTGTTTTACCTCTAACTATACATTTTCAGCAAGAAACCACTTAGATGCTCAAAGAAATCCAAATGAAAACAAAAACCTATAAACCCTAAATAGAATTCAACAAAAATCACCCAATCAGATAAGAAAAGAATTCAAAAATCGCACCCTAGATCCCCAACCAAGATGTCCATCGCAATAGAATCAAAATCCTTAGCCCAGATCACGAGGAGAAGCAAAAAAGAGAGAGAGAAAGCAATGAAAATGGGACCTCCAGAACTCCTCGACAGTTGAGAAAGTGTAGATGGGGCGGATGGAGCTGCCCCAAGTGGCCTGTTTGGATTTACCGCTAGGATTGTCGAACCAGAAGGTCCAAGAATGCTCTAGCGGGTGAGTCGGAGCTAAGGCTTTGGTGGGCTTCTCCTTGAGCTCGTCTCCTTCTCCCTCTTCCACAATCTCGCCTTCCTCCGCCTCTTCCTCCACCTTCTTCTTCTCCTCCTCCTGCTCCACCGCCGTCACCGTCAGCTTCTCCGCTTCTTCCACCGCCATCTCTCTCTCTCTCTCTCTCTCTCTCTCTCTAACAGATTGGATGTAAGCTTGTTTTGGGTTTCTTCGGTGAATTGAAGGATCAATGAAATGAATGGTCGTTCAAATGGAGGCGAGTTTTTCTGGTAAAACGTCGGATGAGTCGGTTAGTAAATGTGTTGACAAGATGGACTGATCTGGCCCTTTTTATTTAGCCCAATAGACCCAAATGCTTTTTAATTTTAAAAATTATTTTAATGTTTATAATGTTTGCATGAGAAAAAATACATATAAAATACATTTGTAATTCGTTAGGTTGATTTAAAAGTCAACTTTTTCGGGAGGTCATGGCACCAAGCGCTCCTGGTTTGTTGAGGTATGTCTTCACTCCCTCTTTATTCGCTTATCCGGAACCTTTTCTCTTCCCATTTCTCTTACTTCGGTAATTGGTTTTGCAATCGTTTTCTTTTCAAACCTTTTTCTCAAAACTGTTTTGTGGGTCTTATGAAATCAACCTCTTTATGGGTAGGAATACCGGTAGAGGTAAAGTTGCCTACAGCTGGATCTCCCCAGACCCCGCGAAAGCAAGACCCACATTGGGAGTTTGCTAAATTCGAATTCAAACTATGACCAATTCATATTTTAAAACACACACAGCATAGCTCACGGCAATGTTGAGGGAACTGACCCGGTTATTGAACCGGTCGGTCGAGCAGGTCGATGGGTCAACTGTTCGGACCGTTTGGATGGGGGTTAGACTGATTGACCCGGTTGACGGTCAAATCGGGTTAGACTGCCGCAACCCGATGAATCTGGAAAATTTTCCTACGTATAGTTATAATTTTTTTTTTTCCAAATTTCATTACATCGTTCTATATAACACTATAAAGTATGACATAAATATCAATTTAAGGCTAAGGTTAATTGAAATTTCAAGCTTAATCTAAATAAATAATTAATTAAACAATAAAAGTTACCAATCAAGTGAAGCAACAACAATAAACACCTCAGTTCTGCCCACTTGGGCAGCCGCAGTTTAATATATTTAATTAATTTTACTCTTTTGTTTAAATATGCAACACCATCGCCACCCCCCGTGTGAGTCTCCCTTTTGCGGGTTCTGGACAAATTCAGATGTAGGCAACCTTACTATTTTTGTTTAAGTGTATTTAATTAATTTTAGTCTTTTGTTTTGTTTTATTATATATTTGTAAATATTTTTCAAAACACTAAATGAGTAATTTATGATAACAAAATTAATTTATGCCATATGTGTATGGTAATTTCCATTAATAATAATAGTGTATAATAAAAAGATCTATTACCATAACTAAATAGTATTAAATCTTTTTTTCAAGGAAGCATATATTTGCCAAGTACAACACCCCAACCCCCCCAACTCTCCGGCCCCTTTCTCTCTCATCCGATTCTCTTCTTTCTCCCAAACCTTTCATGTCCTCCTCCATTTTTCTCAAATCAAAGTTTTTGCTTTCCCACAAAATAAAATTCAACTTCACCCTCAACACTGTAAGTACTCCTCTCTGTCTCACTTCCTCTTCTTTCTCTCTCAATCTCTTTCTCCTTTCCTCCTCCATCATTTCCATGTCCTCGTCTTCCATATATTTTCATATCTGAATTCGCTAATTAAAAAAAAAATAGAGTAAGCCAAATGATTATGTGAGGTCAGTGGTGGCGAGGCAGGCAAGCTAGGGTTGCAACGTTGCAATTGCCAAGCCATAGAGAGAGGGTGTCGAGGAGTTTAGGGCTGTGAAATCATTTGGGCTGGGAAAAAAAAGTTTTTAAAGAACCTAGAAAACCCAGTCAACCGCGGGTTGGCCGGTTTGACCGAGTCAGGCTGTTAAATCGGATTAGAACGGTTTTTTTCGGTTCGACTGACGACTATCCAAGCGGTTTTACTTGATTTTCGGACCGGCCAGTCTGGTCCGATTTTCTTAACCATGGCTCACAGTAAGGTTTGAATGCCTCGTGAGTTTGGCCGAATGGCATGAACGCAACACACAGGTGAGAGGGCAACTCATTGGAGATGATGCGAGTGGCGAGCTGGCTCGCTAGCTTTGCTCTTTCGTCTTTTTTCCACTTTTTTAATTAGATTTTCTTTATTTTTTTACTTTAAAAGAAAAGTTATGTGCTATAGAATGTGTCAATAGGTATTATTTTATTTTATGAGTTAAAGTTATAAGTCTTATATTGTAAGAAGTAAAACTTGCGAGTCAACAAAATTAGCTCATGGGCTAAGAGCAAACCCAGTGGTGAGCCAATTTTTTGGCTGATTTGTGGAAGCCTATCACTGCCACATCAACATTCTCTTCAATTTTTTGCCTCATAATCCTCATTTTCTTCGGTGAAATACTCATCATTTTGCCTCACCAAATAAAATAATACATATAGATCCACTCTATGACACGCAACTTTATATTTAGAATAAAAAAAATCTAAAACCAATTAAAAATATTTAAAAAATAAAAAAACAATTAAAAAAAGGAATTTGGTCCACAAGCCCGCTCATGGCCGCGAGCCATGAGCCTTCCACTGCAGGTGTTTCCCCCCCTCACTTCCCTTCTCTCTCCTCCTGTTTGCCTCGCAAAAAGACCGTTGGAGCCGCTCTAATGTGGAGAAGATACAACCCCACTACTAGTGAGCTAAAAAATTTAACTTATCATTATATATGCTCCTAGGCACTCCTCCTGTTATCAAATCTAATTGGAATCTTAACTTATTTTCAGTAATTATCTCTTTTGCCTTTGGGATGGATCTAAGTTCAAGTCGCATAATTATTAATTTTTGTTATATGGCTAATTCATGAGTTATGACACATGGGGAATCTTTTTATAGAATAATAGTTGGCTTAGAATGGGAAACTTGGCTTGCCCCACTCTAGTTCTTTACCCTTGTTTCGTATGAGCCAAATATTTGAAGGAAAAAGAATAAAATTCGTAAACAAACTCAATGTTCCATCTATACAAGCATTGCTGACATTGATAGATAAAGTTAGTAGCAATCGAATAGATATATACGTTGTGCTGTGTCTTGTAATATTGTTAGTCTAAAAAGTTGTTTCAACAACAACAACAACAACACCTATTAGTGTGGATCCCGTTTTCGCAGGGTTTGAGGAGATCCAGCTATAGGCAACCTTACCTCTACCGGTATTCCTACCCATAGAGAGGTTGATTCCAGGAGTCTAAAAAGTTGTTTAAATTTGTAAAATATTTTCAAAAATTTTAAGGAGCATAGCCACAAAATTAATAACTAACAACAGCTTTACTAAATAAGTTAGTTTAAGCTTTTAGTTAGCTTTTGGTTGAAGCGATTCCAAAATACAATATCACCATATTACAACCATTTTGCAAGCAATTAGCTGACCAAACTCACTTGTTTTTTTTTTTTTTGGGGGGGGGGGAATTAAGTGCAAAAATTAATATAAATTATAGTAACATAGAGAAAACTCTTTTTATAATAAAAGATGAATTTATTAATTGAAAGTCATATGATATCTATAATAGATCTCTACTCCAAACAAGTATATCACTAGAATAGCAAAATCCATTCTCCGCACAAGAAAACTAATGGCTCGTTTGGTTCTATGTAATCGAAGTGGTAATGCAATCAAAATGGTAATGGTGATTCCATTACCATGTTTGGTCACTATTAAGTAATGTAATCAAGATTGCATTGTAATTACATTTACCTCAATCTATGCAATTACAATTACTTGACTTTTCCTAAACAATTTTGATTGCATACCTTTGAATCAAAATCTATCCAACTATAAGTTATTATATTTGGAAACTTTCTCTCTCTTATCTCCATTGTCTCTCCTCTACTTCCCCTCTCTTATTAGTTTGACACCATTTTTTTAAGGTTTGAAGCTCCACTCATCTCTCCCTCTCTCTTGTCCATATTATATAAAATTTAACTTAGATCATGATCGTATTATTGTAACTGTATTTTTGTACCTTCTAGACATCATGTCTCTCTCTCTCTCTCTCTCTCCCTCTCTCTCTCTCTCACGTCGTCATCATCATCATTTTCTCTCTACTTGGTAAACTTGAACAATATTACATTATTGTAATCTATAAGAAACAGAGTGATGTAAGTCTCATGCGAAATATCGTAATCATGATGATAAAATATTTGATGATATTTATCAACGAAGCTAACAATAATTAAAATAGGCAAAAATAAAATGCGAATTGAATTACAGGTACTTCACGTCACGTGTAAAATTAAGTATTGTTTGTAGATGAATTCATTCCATTACACTTGTAAAGACTTTGTAACCAAACATTGTAATGCAATTATTATCCCATTCCATTACACTAACAATTGCATTACATGGTTGATTCCATTGCATAGTGATTGCATTACTTTCAACCAAATGCTACATAATTGTTACGCTTCTGAACGCTCATCTTCCACTTAATCGTTGTTTTATTATCCAACTTTCAACAAAGAGATCCGCCAAACTTGTACAGCTTTCTTCTTGACAATTTTTACCTGCTATTGTAGTCAACAGCTCCTTACATCCTTATATTTTCTTACATCTTCTTACACATTCTTACATCTTCTTACATCCCATGTAGATTTTCTATAACATTCAACAGCTCCTTACATCTATTTTTACAATTTCTTATAAATTTTTACATCTATTAATTGTATTTAAATGTAAAATAGAACAGACTCTGATAACTGAGATTTATAGGCCAGAGATTATCTTATAATCTTTATAGGATGTTGACTCCATCAGGCTTTAAACAAGAAGAGCAAGGCCCTTAGGCCCATGTGCGAAATAAAACATGAATGAAAGAAAAAGGAATGCAAAGATTCGCTCATGTAAAAATTTGCCCATACAATTGGGTTGGATTGCGTCAGTGCTTACATAAGCCGAACAAAGGCTCAATGGACAAAAACCAATGGTTTAAGTTGTTGTGACCCGAATCATCCCAAGAACAACCGAAGCCGAATATCTATTAGGCCCACTGGCCCCGATTAAAGCGACAAATATGGTTTTCCCGTGGCTGGTACAAATAGGCTTTGAATCAATACCAATAACTGTCCATTTCAGGGCCACTTATTTTGGATATCACTTGAGCTACCTTTTTTTTACGAGTATTTTCCTTCTAGCCCAACTGCCCAAGATAGCTGTTTCTCTTTTTCGTTATGCGGTTAAGCACAGGATGCATATAGAATCGAAAGCGAGTAAAACTAACTTTGTCTCCCCGTATTGGGATGTGTAAAAATTGGTATCAATAAAATTCAATCTGAACCTTTAATAACAACTTTAACAAATTTATCAATAATTAATAATCACATAAAACCAAACTTGTTTATGCAAGTAGTGGTGCACAAATTTCACTCTTCATAGATAAAAATTTAGGAATATAATAACATAGATTGATAATTTTGTCCCTACCAACGTTAAGATTTAGGGTTAAGTAACCATCAAGGATTACCTTAATGGGAGGAATTTTACCTTATATAGTAATGTAGTGATGAATATGTCATCTGTCTGAGTGGCAAAGGGAGATGGACACCTGTTGGCAGAATTTTTCAATTTTCAAAAAATTATTTAAGAGTTTCTATATTTTTCAAAGGGTATATTTAAAATTGTAAGTACTCACTAGATTTCGTGAAACTCAAATATAAATAGTTATAGTATAACGTTTGTAGATTCTTTCATTATAACAGATCAAATTTGGGTTACATTCCTATTGACAACAAACAAATAGAGAATATTATCTCAGGTACAATTAATTCAAAAGGAAATTAATAATCGAATTTAGACTACAATATAACAACTCTTAATCATACCTTGAAGTTAAGAATGTGCTTTCAAATCACTTGATAATTTGGATTTTGAGGCAAGGGAAAGAAAAATCATACAAGATAGCAGTAGATTTTTTTAGAGAGGGTTGGGAGAAACAAATTATATGGCTATGTCAAAACTATCATAAAATTTACTGCAGTATTATTAATCAGAAATTGATGTGGATATTTTATTTTATTTTTCCGATAGTAATTGATAGATGAGCCTCACCCGAAAACGTTTTGGCGACCACCAAAATGTGTGCACAGTTGACAAGCCTTCTAGAAGTCGATTGTTTTCAGTGAAAAACGAAACAAAAATCGCTGATAATTTCCCTTTTTCTTTTCGTTTTCCTTTTTTTTTTTGGTTTTTGCTCTGTTTATATTTGGCATGGTTCTGCTGGAGTATGCACGCACCAAATCAATTCTCCTATTTATTCTCCAATTAGTTGTCAAAAACACCAACAAACACAAACACTCTTTTCTCTCTCTCACTCTCTTCCCTCCTCCTCCTCCTCCTCCTCCTCCGCGGCCCATCATCCTTCACCTTCACGTCAAGTGTTCCATTACTACTCAACTCTCTCTCTCTCGAGAAGAATGGACGACAAAAAAGGTGAAGAGACGCAACATCAGAAAGTGCAGAAGGTGCCCTTCTATAAGCTCTTTGCGTTTGCTGATTCAGTCGACGTCGTTTTGATGATCATCGGAAGCGTCGCCGCCATGGGCAATGGAATTGCTCAGCCGTTGATGACGCTCGTTTTGGGTCAGATTATTAACTCCTTTGGTCGCTCTGATCCCTCTCATGTTGTTCATGATGTATCCAAGGTATTCTTCGTCTCCTTCTTCTTTTTTCTTTTCTTTTTTTTGGTTGTTTTACCTGGTTGTTACTCCTTACTAGTAGGAATTTAGTTACTTTTTGGTTTCTTCCTTCAATTTTTTTGAGTTTATTTAGAATAAAATAGTGGCCAAAATATTATCAAAAGCAAACGTAATAAGGTATATATAATAGTAAATATAATAGTTCATCTTATCATATTAGATATATTTATTATAGAACTGACCGATGATAAAAATTACAGTAAATTGAAATATTAAAGTGGAGGAATAATGTAATTAAAATTTTATCGAATATATCATAGAGAGAAAACTAACCCATAGATTTAAAAAGAAGATAAAATTGATTGAAATCAGAGACGTCCAACACGATCTTGGTGTTTGTGGTAATCACTTATATATGTATAGGAAAGTTTATTCGAGTGCATCACAGTTATCTGTAAGTTGCTTATTGCATATGGTCGACCGCTTGAGCTCAAAAAAGTAATGAAAAAAAAGAAAAAGAAAGTGTTCACACGATTCATGTGATGAATCTCGTGTGAATAGGACTAGAATTGTGCATTGAACTGATTATCACAAATAGAAAACGAAAGGTAGGAACTTATAAGCTTTTCTTTTGTTTATAATATCATTAACTATATCGTTGTCTAGCAGTTAAATGCTTTCACCAATTATGTATATATATTTTTTCAATGTATATTTATCATGTAAACACTTTTTAATAAGTGACACTAACGTGACCTATGAAACTACGTACTTTTAGGAGTATGATATAGGTTTTGGGAAAGTGTACAGCACACATCTAGATGTGTACTTCCACTTATCACGTACACACACACACACACACACACACACACACACACACACACACACACACACTCACACACACACACACACACACACACACACACACACACACACACACACACACATATATATATATATATATA
>JACYFF010031959.1:5920556-5961955 GCA_017589665.1 Selenicereus undatus
TATATATATAGATTCTACCGTGTATTTGTCATATACAATTTTTAAGATGTGACGTTGATGTGATGTGTGAGAGTGTGCACTCTTAAGAGTGTGGTATAGACTTTGTTATTTGTATTCGTGTTTGAGCTAATGTTGATGAAAAATTTATTGAAGTTAGTTTAAAAAATTAAGCCTTAAGGTGGTATTTCACGATCCTAAATATGTGACGAAATTATTCACCTAATTCATCTTTTTTTTTTAAAAAAAATGTACTCTTATCTTATTTTATATTTATTGATCATGATCAATAGGTTATACCTGTAGTTTTATCGCATGACTTTTGTTTGACAGGGACAGAATCGCGTTTGACTCGAAAATAATGTGTTTACGGATGTTAATTAAGTCTTAACTATGTTGAAGTTTACATGGGCATTTTAGTTGGTAACCAATATATGATGCCTTGGATTAAGCTATGACTCTTAATTGTCTTCAAAGTAACCGTCAAGTTTCATCAAGCCACCGCATATTTAATTTAAAGACTAGTATTTATAAGATGACCAGGAAAGAAAACAAACAAGTCAATTTAATATACAGATGAGTGGAGTGTGTATCACATTAATTAAACCTACTTTATCTATCTAGTGTTGGCAATGTCGTTTTTCAATATGATGCAGTATTTTGTAGTTACGAGTCAAGTTTGAAATTTGGTTGTTATGTGCAAATTAATAAAGTAAAATTATCGCAAGAATAAAAAGAATTCATTGCAAATTATCGATCTAAGCTACTTAGAATTGGATTACAAATGTTAATTTTATAGCTTTTTAAACATTACACAAACTTTTCTTGATTATGTTATCCTAGATTATGATTACTAATTTAACTCAATTAATTCATTAAATCCTACTTAAACCCCTACCAGTGCACCCAAATCATATCAACAAAGCTCCAAAGATGGGGAGGAAATAAACCCAAAAACTTACTTTAAAGTTACTAGATCGATACGTACAGCATATTTACGCATAAAATAAGGATTAGCATAATGCAAAAATCATCTTTCTTTTATTGGATCAGAAAATTATCTTAATTTTACATAAGATGTTAAAGGGATCAGCTTTGATTCCATATAAGTCGGGTCGTCATTGCAAAGCACATATTATAGAATTTATGGAGTACGAATGACAGCATGTTGGTCCACGTCAATGTGGGAAATATGTCGGGTCCTCAAAGCTGATAAAAAATAAAGTTGGCCTCC
The DNA here is from genome assembly GCA_017589665.1 of Selenicereus undatus. Lineage (NCBI taxonomy): Eukaryota > Viridiplantae > Streptophyta > Magnoliopsida > Caryophyllales > Cactaceae > Selenicereus > Selenicereus undatus. The sequence goes on from JACYFF010031959.1 coordinate 5,921,788, forward strand.
ATTGTCCTTGAGTTACTTTCTACTGCCAAATTGGGAAGCTTCCTCAAGTGGGAGGGAGTTTTCGATGTCGCACCACTAATGGTCACCTCACCTGCATGTCAAATCTCACTAGTGGCACCCTTTCCCGCATTGTAGCACACGGGCACTATTTATGTGCGCAAGTCTCATTTAGGATTTTTGAACGTGAATAATTGACATTTTGGGGGTTCTCAATGTTAAAATAATGTCTCATTTGGGATTTTTGAACGTAAATAATTGAAATTTTGGGGGGTTTGGATGCTAACATAATGACCAACAACTTTTATGTGATATTTGGTTGAATTTAATATAATACAATCAATTTTGTAATGCAGTTATAATTGTATAATTCGTATCAATCATAATTATAATATAATTATTATTTGTAATATTCTTACAACCAAACAAGATAATGAATACACAATTATAATACTCTCTTACAACTAAATAAGATAAAGAAAATACAATTACAACAACAACAACAACAACAAACTCCCAATGCGGGTCCCACTTTCGCGGCGTCTGGGGAGATCCAGCTGTAGGCAACCTTACCTCTACCGGTATTTCTACCCATAGAGAGGTTGATTCCATAAGACCCACAAAATCAGTTTTGAGAAAAGGTTTGAAGAGAAAAACGATTGCCAAACCAACGACCGACGTACGAGAAAGGGGAAAGGGGAGAAAGCTTAGAAAGCTTAAGATAGAGAGCGGAGACATACCTCAACAAACCAGGGGCGCTTGGTGCCGTGACATCCCGAGAAAGCACAACCTGCAGACAAGCAAACCAAAACCCTACCCACCCCACCTAACCCCACACCGCCTACGCTACTGCCCTCTACGGAATCGGTCCCCTACAATCAGGGACCTTAATCTTGTCCCGCCACAAACTCCTATCCTGAGCCATGTCATCCGTGAGACCGACAACCCTCAGGTCCTCTCTAACCACCTCTTCTAGGTACTTCTTCGGCCTACTCCTCCCTCTCTTACCGCCGGGGTTGATACTTTCGCACCTTCGCACCGGGGTTTAAATCACAATAATAAAGTTGTTTAAATCACAAAGTTGTTTACATTTAATCAAATATTATCTCAAATAAATTTTGTATTTACAGATATAGAAGATTTAGATATAAACAACCTTACTCTTATAAGCACTTGTATAAACAATCTATTAGATTTGCTTCATAATAATAAATACACAATTACAACATTAACAACAATAACTACTCTTAATATAGGTACCACTTTCGTGGGGCTAAGAAAATTTAGATGTAGACAACTTTACTTTTACGTAGATAACTGCTCGTAGATATTCTTAAAGATGATTTGATGAGATGTGCTCTTGTGAGAAGAGACATTTAATGTTCTTTCTTTACCACTTATCTTTGCAAAAAAACAAACAAAAAGACAACTGCTCGTAGAGGCGTGGTTGAATATTGACAACTCCACATAATGATATTGGTGGAAAAACAAGATGCGTTGCTTCCAAGGAATGTGAGCTAAAATTGTCAATTGCAAAGTATCTTCTTTAATGTACTTTGTATCGTTGTTTTACACAGGCAAGCTGGATCGGATCTCTTTCCCGTGAAGAAACCCAATTAAAGCTTTATTTCATTAAGTGGCCGACATAACAAAGGGGGCATGCCATAGTGGTTGTACTCGGTACTAGAACACTGCTACAAATGGCTGCCTTTCAATCGCCATGTTATTTTCCCTTCTAATTTTTTCAAAAAAAATTTTAAGTTTCCGTTATCATAGACGAGTTATTGCTAAATCATAAAATAATAAATTTCATTTACAAAACTTAAAAAATAACTGTCAAATAACTCAAACCAATTTTTCTAATCCTTTTTGTCTTAATTCCATTTGGGATTAGTTTATTCAAATTTTTTTTTGGGTTCATTTAGGGCATGTTCTTTTCGTTGAGAAATATGGGATGGTAAATTGATGAAATTGGTTGAGATTGGTGGAAGTGGGTTGAAATAGGTTAAAGTAGGTATTATTTGTTGAAGTTGGTTGAACAAGGTTGAAGTTGGTTGATTTTTTTTTTATTTTTTATATGATGAGTAGAAGTTAGTTAAAATAGTGGAAAGTCGATTGAAGTAAGTTAAAGTAGGTTAAAGTTGATTCCAGTTGGTATTTTTTTTATTGAACTCCGCAAAGTAGGTTGAAGCGGGTTGAAGTTTGTTGAGGTTAGTAAATTTGGATTTACCAGCGAAAAAAACAAGGCCTTAGTGGAGCTTTGAATTTAGACTAATAATCATGCAGACTTTCCAACTATAAAGGATGGTGACCGGGGACACTACTAGTCAAATTAGGGTATTAGTAATAGTTTCTTAAGTGGTAAATAATAAGGGGGAAAAAAAATTGGACAACTCTTCTCATAAGAGGAAAAGAGAGATTACAACCTATGTACACCATCTAAACTACAAAGAATACAAATCTTCTATCATACATCTAAAGATACATACTCCCATAAGCTAAGCTACGTGAACACTCACATATTAAAAGTTGTCCATATAACAAATACACGTGAAAAAAAAATATATAAGTGTAGCAAATTAAAGTCTTAAAATGAACAGCTGCCCTTTAGTACAAAATGGTCTAATTTAAATAACTTCGGAAATATTTTGATTCTTATATGTTTTCAAATATTAAAAGATATGCAAGTTAATACATGGATTTCATACAAGTTTTAATGGAGTAACTTTTTAACTTTATAGTCATGTCCTTAAACAACCAGGTATTTTCGATCTTATATAATTTAATAGTTGGTCTAGAACATATTATACTTCTTTAACTTTCAATATAAGATGATAACACATGGAGTTATGAGGCCAAATAGAGATAATCACACTAAGAAGAGGGTTTCTCTTTTTTTATTTATTCATTTATTTATTTTGGGTGCTGAACAAGACATAGTGGATGTGAACCAACACTTTATTTCCTACATTTGGTGCTTTTTACCTATGTTTGGAAGAAAAAATTGCATTAAATTAAATAATTATGCAGGAAGAATAAAATAGGACAGCAATCAAAATGTATAAATTATGCCATAAATATGTTCCATAGTATTTTTGACATTCCATCGTACCATTCCAAATTCCAATCATAGAGCAAGAAGCTTAGTGATTATTCAACTGCTCGATAATCCCATTAAGAAAAGATTACTCTCATAATTGGATGCTGCATGCTTAAAAAAATGAGAAATTATGCTTTTTGAGTGGAAAAAACTAGTGATTCCAAATTCAGGCTGTTAAAAAGAGACAGGTACATGTACATGTTGTAACACATTACTTTGAGATTTGACAGCAAGCATTATGCCCTTTCCACTCCAACTTAGATATTTTTGTTTTCTCTTTGGAATTCTTAAAAAATAGTCAGACAGATTCAGACCACATTCTCTGTTGAAGTTTAGCCTAAGCCCTAGGGTGAGATACTGGCTTCATATGTGCACAAACTGAAGGAGATAGTCTGACTGTATGAACCTTAAGCTGTTAGAATGATCAACTGTTGACTAGCAGTATTCAATGGAAAAGTATATGATGTTTTAGTGCAAAGTTTTTGCCTTAATCCATTATTATCTTTGGACAATTGAAAAGAGAAAATTGTTTATTGTAAATTTATGACTTTGTAACTTGTGTTCGTAGTTTTCTCGTAACTTTTTTTCCATATACTAGTGCTCATATTTGCAGTTCAGATATTTAATGAATATTGGATGACTGTTAGTAATTACTGGACAATTTTCTCCTTTTGCGATGCAGGTTTCCCTCAGGTTCTTGTATTTGGCTATATACTCGGGCATTGTTTGCTTCCTACGTAAGTGTTTGTCTTTTCAGCGGGCAAATACCATCTAACAGATTTTTAGGCAAAATATAGACAATATTTTGGATTTAAATGATGCTTTGGACACCAAAACCATAGTGCATTAGAATAAAATGTTAAGTCCCATGCATACTTTGAGTCTCAGTTGTGGGATATGCACACTTGATGCGAAAAGAGGACCCTAAAGACACTGACAGTTTGAAGGAAAAGGAAAAAGGAATGATCATGGTCATTGAGTTGGTTGATTCACCTCGAATGATCCAACATTTCAACTGATCCACTCTGCTGATCTGAATTCCTGTGTGCCATGATGACAGAGGTTACATGTTGGATTGTCACCGGAGAAAGACAATCAGCAAGAATTCGAGGACTTTACTTGAAGACGATTCTAAGACAAGATATCACCTTTTTTGACACCGAAACAACAACAGGAGAAGTCATAGGGAGGATGTCAGGGGACACAGTTCTCATTCAGGATGCCCTCGGTGAAAAAGTTGGCAAATTCATACAGTTAATATCAACCTTTGTAGGTGGATTTGCCATTGCCTTCATAAGAGGATGGCATTTAGCCGTGATTTTGCTAGCATGCATTCCTGCCCTTGTTATTTCTGGTGCAATCATGGCGCTGTTGATGATGAAGATGTCTAGCCGAGCACAAATGGCCTATGCTGAAGCTGGAAATGTTGTCGAGCAGACTGTTGGTGCTATCAGGACTGTGAGTGTCAATGCATTCCCAGCAAGTTCAATGATTTCTTTCTTCTTGTCTCTCAGCTATTTGTACATATTGAGTTGCCTTTTGATATTGAGTTTTTCGTGTCTTAAATGTGCGATTAAGGTTGCATCTTTTACGGGGGAGAGGGATGCGATCAGAAAGTATGACAACAAGCTCAAAGTTGCTTACAAAGCTACTGTTACACAAGGGCTAGCCTCAGGCTTGGGGCTTGGTACATTGATCTTCATAATTTTTAGCACATATGCTCTTGCTGTGTGGTATGGAAGCAGACTGATCATTCAGAAAAGTTACAATGGTGGACAAGTTCTCAATGTGATCATGGCCATGATGACCGGTGGAATGTAAGCATCCTACCTCCCACCCCAGACCAAAAAGAAGAGTCAATTGATATGCTAGAAAACCTCTATGTCAAATACTTTATTTCGAGCCTGAAAAATGAAAATTTTTCAAAAAGATTACATGAGACACTTGTACTTGAGACTGAAAAAACATGGCATAAAAGAAAGCTTTCACAAGGGTAAAAGATATTGAATCTGACATTTTTAACAGGTCTCTGGGACAGACATCTCCTTGTCTGAATGCATTTGCCGCAGGGCAAGCAGCAGCATACAAGATGTTCAAGGCAATAAAGAGGAAACCAAAAATAGATGCCTCAAGCACCCAGGGGATGGTTTTAGAAGATATAGGAGGTGAAATTGAGCTCAAAGATGTCTATTTCACATACCCAGCTAGGTCTGATGTCCAAATATTTGCCGGATTTTCTCTGCATATCCCTAGTGGGACAACTGCCGCTCTAGTGGGACAGAGTGGGAGTGGAAAATCAACGGTGATTAGCCTCATAGAGAGATTCTACGATCCTGACTCAGGTGGAGTTCTCATAGATGGAGTGAATTTGAAGAAGTTTCAGCTAAGTTGGATTAGACAGAAGATTGGATTAGTAAGTCAGGAACCTATCCTCTTTACTACTACCATAAGAGATAACATAGCTTATGGAAAGGAAGGTGCTACCAATGAGGAGATTAGAACTGCTATCGAGCTGGCTAATGCTGCAAAATTTATCGACAAACTTCCAAAAGTAAGCCCGGCCCCCCCCCCCCCAAAAAAACCCAGAACACATGTTACTTTATTCTTCGTTTCACCTTAGAGTAGTACCCATGTCAGACACTCGATACTCTTTACACTTGACACACACGCACGCACACACTGCATGTGCACTAAGATTTTACGAAAACACCTGACTGTGGCATCCATTTAAAAATGGATATTACTCTTTGCAGGGGCTTGATACAATGGTAGGGGAACGTGGAACTCAACTTTCAGGAGGCCAAAAGCAAAGAATAGCCATTGCTCGAGCTATTCTGAAGAATCCAAGAATCCTCCTTCTAGATGAGGCAACGAGTGCTTTGGATGCAGAGTCTGAACGAATTGTGCAAGATGCACTTGATAGAATTATGACAAGCAGAACTACTGTCATTGTTGCACATCGGTTGACTACCATCAAGAATGCTGATTTGATAGCAGTTGTTCATCAAGGCAAAATTGTTGAGAAAGGTAACGCACCAATTCCTTTCTGTTTGTATCCTTCCTGCTTTCATGGCATGTCCTCATATAAGACCTACCAAAATCGACCCTTACTCAATTATTGGTGAAACCAGCCAAAACCGAACCAGACTCGAAACCCAAAGTACATAACCTAGTTTCAAACTTTCTTTACCATTGTTAATTGCATTCTCTTCACGTACTTGTTGGACGAAACAACTGTAGGCGCGAACATGACCCATAACTAAAACCCATTTTGGTCCACTCCCAAATTAACGCTACACGAATAGCCTGTTTCTCAAGCTCTATCCTTAAATTTCATTTTGTTCTGCAAATTGAATTTCTTAACTGTTCGTTAAATTAGGCTCTCATGAGGAGTTAATAAAGGATACAGAAGGAGCATACTCACAACTAGTCAGCCTTCAAGAAGGGGCCAACCAAAAAGATGCTACCCTTATGGACTCCACTCGTATTGACATAAGCCCAAATCTAGAAAGAACAGTGAGCAGATCAGCCAGCCAACGATCCTCAATGAGACGATCAGCAAGCAGGGGTTCGTCTAGTGGGCATCACTCAATTTCTATCAGCTTCAGTGTCCCTGGTCATGTGAATATCCAGGAGACTATCGAAGGAGACGATGACAATGATGACCCTAGCAATGCTTATAGAAAAAAGGAACTCGATGAAAATGAAAAGGAGAAGAAACGTCAGAGTGTTTCTATTCGACGCTTGGCTTACTTAAATAAGCCGGAGCTGCCAATCTTGCTGCTTGGAGGCCTTGCAGCATCTGTGCATGGGATCATCTTCCCCATGTTTGGGTTTATGATATCCTCTGTCATCAAGATTTTCTATGAGCCAGCACCTTTGCTTAAGAAGGACTCGAGGACTTGGGCATTCATTTATGTAGGTCTAGGCTTTGCTAGTTTGATAGCTATTCCAGTCCAGAACTTCTTCTTTGGAATTGCAGGAGGGAAACTTATACGAAGGGTTCGTTTTATGACCTTTGAGAAGGTCATACACCAGGAAATTAAGTGGTTTGATGATCCTGCAAATTCAAGGTAGTTTATGTTTACAAGTGTAGTATAAATCTTTCCTCTTTGCTTTATGAAGTCAATAATCTTGACATTTTGGACAATTTTTTTAATTATCAGTGGAGCAATCGGAGCAAGATTATCAACAGATGCTTCGAATATAAAGAGACTTGTGGGAGATCAATTGGCCTTGATTACCCAGAATATAGCAACAGTGGTTGCTGGGCTTGTGATAGCTTTCACAGCTAACTGGATTCTCGCACTTATCATTCTCGCTGTCGCACCACTTATGTTTCTACAAGGGTATCTTCAGGGAAAGTTTATGAAGGGATTTAGTGCAGATGCCAAGGTTCTTATTCTTCACTAACCCTTTATTTTTTTAAATACGACTTTTCTTCAAAACATATGATTCACGTTACTGTTAGATTCCACAAAATTTAGTCCTGTGGACCAACCTGTGTCAAACACAAAAACCAGAACACATCTATACCGATTAGGAAAATCTGTCTTAATAATAATAAAAAAAAGGACAACCCGGTGCACAAGCGTCCTGCGTTCACGCAGGTCTCTGATTGCTAATTTACCTAATCTATAGCATTTTGACCCAAAATTATGATGTGCAGCTGATGTATGAAGATGCTAGCCAAGTCGCAAATGATGCAGTTGGGAGCATCAGAACTGTTGCTTCCTTCTGTGCAGAGAAAAAGGTAATGGATTTGTATCAGAAGAAATGTGAGGCTCCTGTCAAGAGCAGTGTTAGATTGGGAATCATAAGTGGTTTAGGCTTCGGTTTCTCTTTCCTTGCACTCTACTGCACAAACGCCTTCTGTTTCTACATTGGAGCCATACTGATTCACCACGGAAAAGCCACATTTGCACAAGTTTTCAAGGTAAACAATGATCCGTAACTCAGTTTTTTGATGTCTTCTACTCGTTTTCTGGATTCTGGTTGACTTTGCTTTGGTGCATAACTGTTGGTTAATATTTTGTGATGCAGGTGTTCTTTGCTCTGACAATCTCGGCAGTAGGGTTGTCACAAAGCAGTAGCATGGCCATGGACAAAACCAAGGCCAAGGACTCTGCTGTTTCGATCTTCAAGATTCTCGATAGCAAGCCCAGTATAGATTCGAGCAGCGATGAGGGTATAACATTGGAAAGTGTGAAGGGCGACATTGAGTTCAGCCATGTCAGTTTCAAATATCCAACTCGCCCAGATATTCAGATCTTCAGGGACTTGTGCTTGTTTATTCCATCTAGAAAGGTATCCATCATGTCTAGAGATCTCACAACAGCGGCATCAAAACTGCTAGAATCAAATTATCTTGCATTTAAACTGATATAAGGCAACCCAATATTCTAATTTGACCAATTCTGGATTGATCCACCTCAGACCTGACCCATTTGAGATTCACTTGCCAAAGTTTGCTTTTTCCTTAACAAATCAGGGGGGAAAAATCCTAATATCAGAACACAATGACCCAAGCCAAACTCAATCTGATAGACCCAATTCAAACTAGAGCAACCCGTTTGTAATTTTCAATCACAGCTAAATCAAAAATCTTACTCTTTTCAAACTATTTTGATTCTCATACCATGTTCTCAACTATAAACACTTGCCAGACAGTTGCACTTGTTGGAGAAAGTGGCAGTGGGAAGTCCACAGTGATCAGTATGATCCAAAGATTCTACGACCCTGACAAAGGCCAAGTCTTCCTAGACGCGGTAGAAATCCAGAAGTTCAAGCTAAGCTGGCTAAGACGACAAATGGGTCTAGTGAGCCAAGAGCCTATTCTCTTCAACGAGACCATCCGAGCCAACATAGCCTACGGCAAGCAAGGAGAGGAAGCCACTGAGAATGAGATCATCGAGGCAGCCAAAGCAGCCAACGCCCACAACTTCATCTCAGGACTTCCCCAAGGCTACGACACCTCAGTAGGAGAGCGAGGGGTACAACTCTCAGGGGGGCAGAAGCAGAGGATCGCCATAGCCAGGGCGATTCTAAAGAATCCTAAGATCTTATTGCTCGATGAAGCCACAAGTGCACTTGATGCTGAGTCTGAGCGCATTGTGCAGGATGCCTTGGACAGCGTGATGGTGGACAGGACAACGGTCGTGGTGGCTCATAGGCTTACAACCATTAAGAATGCTGATATTATCGCTGTCGTAAAGAATGGTGTGGTGGCCGAGAAGGGAAAACATGATGAGCTTATGAAGCTTCATGACGGTGCTTATGCTTCACTTGTTGCTCTTCATGCTAGTTCATCTGCCTCAAAAGATTGAGTAAGGTTCATACTTCTCATTTTTTTTCTTTTTTCATAGGAGCTTGTAGAATTTCTCCTTCTCTTTTTAATTCCTGCTTTTCCTGTGACACCTCTTGTATCTTATAGATTTGAAGAATTTTGTCCATTAGATGCGTAGCAAGAAATTTAGAGAGGCAAATGACGATGAGTGTTCAAAAAGGACAACTGCATCGTGAATTTTTTTATCTGATAAAAAGCAGCAAAGTTTTAGCTATGATCAATTAGACCAGAGAAAGCAAGTGGCTATGCCCGAAGCAGGGAAACTGTATTGGGCGGGGAAAAAAAGTTGTCAGATAGAAACAATTGTTTGGGTGGGCTAATTTTAGATTGGATCACAAGGGGTGGTTGGGATATGGAAGACCTTTCGTTAAAGATTGAGTCAATTTAAGTATAGTTAATATCCATTTTTGTTATATATTTGACCAATATGTTTGTTAAGAGAACAAAATATGTAGGTCCACATATTTCAACCTAGTTTGGCCTGGAAAGGGTCAATAATACATTAGTTTTGGGACTCTTGAAATCACCTTCTCTTCTTGTAGGGCGAGGCTGTTTACATCTAAATCCTTTAAATCCCCGCGAAAGTAGAACCTACATTAGGAGTAGTGGTAGTTCTTGTCGTATCATACTTCTGAGAACTATTAAGGCATAGTTTAGCAGTGCAAATGCAACAACAACAACAAACTCCCAAAGTGAGTCCCGCTTTCGCGGGGTCTGGGGAGATCCAGCTGTAGGCAACCTTACCTCTACCGGTATTCCTACCCATAGAGAGGTTGATTCCATAAGACCCACAAAACAGTTTTGAGAAAAAGGTTTGGAGAGAAAACGATTGCAAAACCATTTACCGAAGTAAGAGAAAGGGGAGGAGAAAAGGTTCCGGATAAGCGAATAAAGAGGGGGTGGAGACATACCTCAACAAATCGTGGGCGCTTGGTGTCGTGACAATCCGGAAAAGCATGACCTGCAAACAAGCAAACCAAAACCCACCCCACCCCACCCCACCCCACTCCGCCTAGGCTACTGCCTCCTACGGAGCCGGTCCCCTAAAATCAGAGACCTTAATCCTGTCCCGCCACAACCTCCTATCCTGAGCCATGTCCTCCGTGAGACCGACAGCTCTCAAGTCCTCTCTAACCACCTCTTCTAGGCTCTTCTTTGGCCTACCTCTCCCTCTCTTACCACCGGGTGGGTTGATACTCTCGCATCTTCGCACCGGGGCGGCCACACTTCTCCTCTTCACGTGGCCGAACCATCTGAGTCGCGATTCCCTCATCTTCTCCTCTATGGGGGCCACTCCAGCTAGGCCCCTAATAACCCCATTCGTAATCCTGTCCAATCTCGTAAAACCACACATCCACCTGACCATCCTCATCTCAGTTACCATGAACCTCTGGACCTGCGCCTTTTTTAGAGGCCAACACTCCGATCCATAGATAATCGCCGGTCTAACTACCATCCGATAGACTTTACCTTTCAAACCCATGGGTACTCTCTTGTCACACAGCACCTCTGACGCTGACTTCCACTTTTGCCAGCCCACTCTAATCCGCTGGCTAATATCCTCGTCAATGTCCCCATTTTGCTGGATGATCGAGCCCAGATACTTGAATTTGGCAACCTTCGGTATTGCCCTCCCATCCAGTACGATTTCTCCCCCCTCTTCTATCCTTCTAAGCAGTGCAAATGCAAGATAAACAAAATATAATCAATAAAAGATGAGGCGACAGACCATATCGAGGACTATATGGTCAGTCGCTAATCGAAGACTCAACTTCCTCTTCACATTCAGCAGAAAGTGCATGCATTGCCACAAAGAGTTCAACAAAATGCCCTTTTGCCCATATTGCATCATTCATTTAGCCACTTGAGAAAATTTTACAAAACTCACTTTCTATCAGGCTACCACCCAACTCAATGCCATTAGGGAACTTCAGAAATCTAACAGTAACACCCCCCCCCCCCTCCTTTTGGTTAAAAGGTGAGATGTTCACCTTGCCCAATGAAACAGAACTTTGAGTACAGATATGCAGGGCATAGTCATAGTCATTACATAAAATGTCAAAACCAGCAGTCCAGAAGCCTAACTGAAATGGAAAAATTGGTTGAACCTAACTAATTTTCAATTGTGGAAGCCTTTTTGTCCACTAACTTTTTGATTAAATGACAATATGTCCCACATCATTTTCAAAAGACGATGGCATCTTCTTAGACAACTTACAAAGGTAAAGCATCACATATTCACATGCATGTGATTCCCAGGTCTGAATTTTTAGTCTAATCCCTTGAAAACAGACAATAAATATCCTCTTAGATTTCAATGAAGAAGTACCCTGATAAGGTACTTTTAGAAGGAGGACAAATCTTTATCACATTCCCTGCGTTCCCAACTTATTTCCCAAGTCTCTGATGTATGTCCCTGTTTACCAGGAAGGCCTCATTGTCAATTTGTGATTTGAGCCTAGCTTTTTGACACGTGATGAAGTAAAATAAACGTAAATCGTATTTATCCCATCTAAAATATGACTGGTCTGTATTTTACTAGCCTATATCTATATAGCTGGGTGTAAATGTTCTATTTTAATATTTTGTAAATTAAAGTACAATAAATATTTAATTTAATAAGTGTAGATTGGTTTAAATAATTTAATACTTATTTCGCTTAAATAGGACACTGGGTTCTAGTTCTGTGAATAAAATTTGGAGAACTCTATCGCCTGTATGAATCAACAAATAAATTGAAATTAAATTATTGTTTGGAGATTCTGATACAATAGAAGCTCAAAAGACAAAATTTATTAAAGAGCAAAATATGTAAATTGTTATTGTACAAATAAGTTATAATCGGTAGTCTAAAATTTATCATCTACAAAGGCATCATCAAGCGAAGATATTTGAGATAATGGGTACAAAATTAAATATTAATGAATTGTTAGTTGGAAAAAGAAAAAGAAAAAAAACACTGCTTTCTCAAAAGCCTCCAAACAGCAATCATAGACCTCTGGTGGAATCAAAGGCTCAATCAATCCTTTTAGTCATCCTGCACCTCAATTATTCGTCTTGTTATAATTATAGCTCCTTTCTTTTTTTTTTTTTCTTTTTTTTTGGGGTGAGATAGTTAATTAGTTATAGTTAGTTATCTAAGAATGCAACTTTCTCGATCAGTATGGTACTGGGTGGGTTGATCTATCACCCGTTGATGTAGATAATATAATTTTCTTCGATTTTTTTTTGGGTATATATGAAATGCAAATATTGATATAGACAGAATTTGAACTCAGGTCTTTTACAATAATTTTTAAATATTTTACCAATTAAAATAGTTGACACCTGTAATATAATTTTCTTTATTCAGATGTGATATATTAAATTTGTTTATCTTGAAAGTCAGTAGCATACTATTCAGGAGTATATTTTTGTTTGTGAGATTTTAAATATGCAACTTAAAAAAATTGAACTTTAATTTTACATAATACATATTATATGATTATTCAAATTTATTCATCATAAGCTACGAAAGTTAAAATGTAAAGCTAGTCACCCTTTTTTTTTCCTTCCCCCCCCCCCCCCTTCGAAGAATGAAAATCTAGCTGTTATCCATTTGAAATCTAGTTATTCTTTTCAATAAAACGTGTATCTGCATTTGCAATAGTAGCTTCCTAACACTTGGATGCAAATATTAATTTCTCACCATGCGTGGCTTTCAGTTGTAGATGCCACTTTTAATTTGTTTTAGCATGAGTTGCGGGTTTCTATCGATAATACAGGTATTGAACTATTGAAAAGATATGATAAGATTGTCATGATCTCAGAGTTTTTAGATTTATTCATTATATAGAGGTTGAAATTCCACCCCGGCCCTTCAATATTGTCATTGTTCTTCAATACTGTCATTGTTCTTCAATTTAAACAGGTTAGAATTCGTTAAAGATCTTGACCAATCTAAGATCGCTGAGCCAAGTTTAAGTTTGATTTTACGAATCTCATCGAGTCATGAGCGAAACTTGAATTTGAATGCGCTGATTACAGGCCAAGTTTCAAATCGAGCAAGCTCGGACTTAGCTCAATTTGAATGCACCACTCATCCGCTAATATTTTATTAATAATTACACCTTATCACATCAAACTTTCCTTACAGTCTGTTTGGATTGAGATGATAGAAGGGGAGGAGAATGAAAATTAATGACCACTTATTTTCCTTATTTGATAATATTAAATTAGGGGGAAGGAAGATGAATCGATGGGAATATTTCACCATTTATTTTCATCAAGTCCCCTCATTTTCATTCACTTCCGAAATGAGGGGGAAAGAAGAGGAATGAAATATTTTTAACAGTTTTCCTCATTCTTCTTCATCTCCTCTTATAATATATCCAAATAAAATTAGTACAAATTAACTTTCTTTCTTTCCCTTCACCTCTCCTCTCTTTCCCTCCTTTCACCCTCACTATTTCAATTCAAACAATGTGTTAATAAAAAAAAGAAAAAAGAAAAAAAGAGTGCTTCAAGATTTTGGATTTTTGGTAGATAGCAAAACTCAAAACAATTGCCGACGGTGTGAAATCAAACTAGCAAAGGTTAATCCACATCCACCCATCAATGACAATCATATTCATAGGAATACTTAACCAATTTTTTTGGCTGAAAACAACAGAACACCTCAAATTGACCACTCCCTGAATGGGCGGCAGTAATTGCACAACAAAACACCTGTCCCTCTATCCATTTGCTTAGTTATCAATTGAATATGAAAATTGAGAATATACATAGAGAGTAGAATCCAGCAAAACAGATGTGTAGGGCATGTGTACACCACCCACTCATCCATCCATCCATCATTCAATCTCAGAACCCCACCACCTGTCTTTTCAAATTTCAATTTCATCAACTGTGGTTTTCCCATTGTGTGCCCCTTCAACTTGTCCTCCCGCCCGTCTTACTCAAAAATCAAATCTCTCTTCCCCTGTTTTTTCAAAGAAAAATTAAACTTTTATTTTTGACTTTGTGCGTGAAAAGACTTCTTGTTTAGATTAAGTACATGAGATCTGTTTTTTTCGTTGAAAAATATAAATTAATTAATAGTTAAAATTAATTGAAATTGGTATAAGTTGATTGAAGTGAATATTTTTTTGTTGAAATTGGTTGAAATTAGTTGAAGTATGTTGAATTCTTTTTGTACGATGAATATAAATTGGTTAAAATAATGATAACTGGGTTAAAGTGGGTTGAAGTTAATTAAAATTAGTAAAGTAAGTCGAAGTGAGTTAAAATTAATTATAATTGGTAAATTGAAATTTACCAACGAAAAGAACATGACTATAATAGTAGAAAAATAGGATCGTTAATGCAAAGTCATCCATTATTCAATAACTCACTAATGCAAATTTTGATATCTCAAAATCATTTGTCAAAGTAGACATATAAACATCCTCAAAAATGGCTTTGATTTCATTATAGCCAAGTTGAAGATGGATTTTTAATGACATTCACATTGAATGTTACACACATTATGCATAATTTAGAATTATTTCAGCTGAATTTATCTTTGTTTGTCTAGGTAATGCGAAGGACTGAAAGGAAAAAAAAAAAAAAAAGAAGGAGAGAGCGAGGTTAACATAAGCAAACGAAAGAAATGTGAGTACGTGACTAACTATTGTTTGTCTAGATTTGTTAATCTGGAAAATGGAGAGGAATTGATGTTAATTATCGTCACTTCAAATTCTACGTCATTCAACCCAATTTTTAAGTGAATAAAAAATAGAGGAGATTAGTCTTTAAGTCCGTACTATGAATAGACTATTTTTAAATTTTAGCTAAAATATTTTTAAAAATATTATAATTAATCTTATGATTTAAATTTTTAAAAATAACAATATTAACGTATATGTAATTTATTTCATTTTTTTCTTTATTGAAGTAGTTGAAAAGACATTAGTTATTATGATGATTTTAAATCACTTATTGTTTAAATTTTTATTTTTAAATAAAATCTGAATAAATACTTAACAAGACACGTGTCGCGATCACATCGGTCAAACTCACTTATTTATATACATACATACATACATACATACATACATACATACATACATACATATATATATATATATATATATATATATATAATGGGGTGAAATCAAGAGAAGTATTTTTCTCTCTACTCCTCATAATTTTCCTAAATGAGAATAAAAGTGGATTAGATAATCTCCCTTTCCTTTCCCTCATTTCTTTACCTTCAATCCAAATAACGAATTAATTGTATTGGACTTATCGATCTAAACATATATAGATTTGTTTGAATTAAATTTGCAATGTGTTGATCATTAATGACAAGTGCTAATCCATGAGTACTAGTCAATATGATAAGTGATGATTAATGGTAATGAATGTTAATAAGTCCTAATTGATACTGATAAGTGTTGATCGTTGTTGTTGTTGATATTAACAATCAATACTTTTGTTATCACGAGTCACTAAATGAGTTATATCCAAAATTTTATTAACACAAAAAATAAACAACTTCCTTGTAATGACATATTTAATAACAACTGGCTTGATATGGCAAAATATTTTGTTGTTTTTCTTTTTGACGAACCCTTTAATATTTTGGTGTTCTTCAAAATGAGTCATTTTCTGAGAATATGAAAATATTTTTAAGAAAACGTAGGATGTGTTCTTTCAGTAACGAGTACGGATGAGAAGAAATAGCATGGAGTGGAAAGAAATTGTATTTTTTTTTTATATGAGTGGAAAGGAATGAAATGAAATGAGAAGAAATTAGAATAAATGCAATGAAGTGGCAAAGAATTAATTTCATTAATTTTTATCATTTAACCAATGCAAAAAAGGAATAGAAATGATCAAACAAGGATAAAAAGCGGTGATTTTTGTGTCAAGAGTGAGAGGAGATGAGAAGTTTACTTAATATATGCCCAAAAAATGAAAAGACCCGTAATAGGAAAATGGGGCTTTCCAGATGGTTCCCAAGGAGTGGTTTTGTTAGCCTGGATCACCCGTATTGTATACATCATCAAAAACTGGAAAAAAAGCAAATAAAGCCTCAGATGCCAAAGCTTTCGAGTGGCTGGCTTTGCTGATAACACATCTGTTTCTTGAAATTTCCAATACCCAAAAACCCACAGATTATAAAACCTACCCCCCAAAGGCCAAATCCCATTCCCAAAAACGTCGTAGGATTCGCAATTTGAGGGAAAGTAAAGAGTGTAGAAAGAGAGAGGGGGAGACAGTGAGTCTGCAAGGTGAGGTGTGAAGTTTGGAATCATGCACTGGGTTGATTACGTTTAAATTAATCAATTGAAAAATCATTGAATTCTGGGGGCCAAAAAAAAAAAGAAAGAGATTGATTTATGGAGTAAGATTTGAGTCAATTCAAGTTCTACTCAAAAGCAGGACAACTCACGATCTGGGCATACCCCAATTTGTGTGTTGTGTGCTCTAAAACCCTCCTGTTCTTTCTCTCTCTAAACTCAGTGGTTAATCATGCCTTCGGGTGCTAAGAAGAGAAAGGCCGCCAAGAAAAAGTTGCAAAAAGAAGCCCACAAAAATGGGGCTCACCCTCAATCTGGTACGTACGTGCTAATTACTTTTATCAAGCTGATATCTTTCTCACATGGGTATGGCCTATCTGTCTTCAATCAATCGCCCAAACAATCCCTTTTCCTGTACTTAATTTTCCATCTACCTGTAGTTTCGCTGTCTGGGTATGGGCGGTTTGTCGATTTGCGCTTTTCTGGTTTGATGCAAATCTGTTTATGGATATATAGTCCGTGGGGGGGGGGGTTGTTTGGTAGACTGATAGTCGGTGATAGTGTAGTTGCTAGTTGAATTCTTAGTTGTTACTTGTTTGTTAGTTTCTCTTGATTTTGACTGATTGAATGATTGATCTGTGCCCGTATTGTGGGGAATTGGGTATCTAGTTGAATTGCTTGTTATTCTGGGATTGATTGTCATCTGATTTGGTGTCTGGGATGGATGAAACTGTGTTAGGGAATGATGATCCTAAATCCCATGATGAGAGTGATGGTGGTGAGGTTGAGAGAGAACCTTCTGAGGAAGGTACTGTGGAAAATCGTGAAGAGGGTGCCAGGGAAGTAAGATTGGAAGACGAAAATGCTGAAGAAACTGTTGGAGAAGTTAAGGCTGAGGATAAGTTGAATGATGTGAGCGATGAGGCTGAGGATGTTGCTTGGGAGCCACATAATGGGGATGCATCTGTTGAGCATAAAAGCTCCAGCAGTAGCAGCAGTTCCGATGATGAAGAAGTTGCTGTGGAAAAGGAAAAACCCATGGTATTGGAACTAGCCGAAGCGGAGCATCGGGGTGAGAGTTCACCTCCAGAGGTGGTTGTTTCTGAAGAGACACCTAAGCCCGTTGAGAATGTGCCAGAAGCAGTTTCTAGCGAGAATTCAGTGCCTTCTGAGGGAGTCCACAACTCTACAGAGGAGAGTATACCAGTTGAAGAGTCAGTTAAGCAAGTGGTCTCCTTGCCACTGGAGTCGAATCTGATGACTGAGAGTGTTCCTGTTGAGAATCCAACGGTTTCTGAGACAAGTGACGCAGAATTAAAGCAAAGGGTGGAGGATGTGCTAGCACCTTCAGATGAGAAAGACAAGATTTCTTCAGCTGTTACAGGTTTGATAGTGGAGACAATTGAAACAAAAGTTATTCAAGTTGTGGAAAGGGGCTTTGAGAATTTGCCGGAACCTGTTGATGTCACAACAAGAGAGAATGAACCTTTGTTGCCTCAGTCTTCTGATGTAACAACTGTGGAGAGAAATGGTGGGAGTGATCATGTGAAAGAGGCAGAGAAGCACAAGTACTCACAGGAACAGGTATGTTTCACATTATCATTGGAACTAACCATCTTATTGCTTCTGACTAATTCGTCTGCCTTTACTGTAAATTTTGAGTTGTTTTGCAGCCTCTGGTATCTTCTGCACCCCTACCTCTAAGACGAACGTCCTGGATGAATTGCTGTGGGCTTCTGGATGTTTTCTCAGGTGGCTCTAGTAGATAGTGTGAGGTAAGGTTTTATGTCTTCGTGACTGTTAGTATGGCCTAATTGCTGTTCAAAAATGCAGTTTTATTGTATCTTGATACCCAGACAATTGTTTATTTTGAAGCTTTTCCTTGTGCATGCATTTGATTGTTAATTATTCATCCATTGTTTTACTAAGGTTAAGTCAGTCTGGACTCTGGAGTTTGTAGTTTGCTCAATACCATGCCTCTCCATGAAGGAATCCTCCTGATGACGTTGGCTGCCCTGATTCTTCTTTGACTTGGCTAATGTTGGCTGGACATTGGGGTGAAGGGGAGTTGGGGAGGTAGCCACGTTTTATCCATTGCAATTCCGTTGCATTATCCCTGCAGGACTCCCAACTCTGAGGATGAAAGCAGGAGCAATGTTGTCACAATTGGTGTTTCTTGATGGATTGCACCTGATCACTACTTTATTATGGAGAAGCAAGCTATTTATCAGTTCATCACCACTTGTCCATCTCCAGTTGTTTTTTTCTGGGACAATCATAGTGTGTCTTGCAATAAAATCTATATTCATCTAGGTGTTATGCCATTTGCCTCAGTCTTTCAGCTTTCTTCTAATATCAGCTTCCATTGGACAGAAAGAATCTTATGCTCATTTTGCTTTAATCTGGTTGTGTTGCCTTCAAATATTTGACAACTTATATTGTCATTGAATCATGTTTATGTGCCATGTTTTGTTGAATGATGATCTGTTAAAATTCCCTTATGTTAACTCCTTCCGATGCAATTTATGACCAGATTCACCATCCAATGCTAGGGTACTTATGTGTGGTCTTTGCCTTCCTCCAACTCTTAATCACTCACGTCCTCAGCCAAAGGTTCTGCCATTTGTCACTTTCTAACAGTCTGTCCTAGAATTAACACTGTATTAGACGTTCCTTAACCAGGAAAAGAAGAAAGGGACTTCCATTAGAGGTTGCCTTTGACAATTGCTGTTGAGTCCCCCATTCAACGAGACATTTGCAGTGTTAACTACTTGCTTTGAACCTTGCAAAATGCTATAGAGACATGCCCCGCTTCCTTTGCAACTAAAATGGTATGGGAGAATGAACTGTAAAGCAGAAGGCAGGATCACTTTTACCTTTTCTTTTTCTAGTTGACCTTAGTGGTAAGGGCAGCTGGGCATTATGACAGCTAAGAATTTTACACTCAAAACCATATATTGCTTCAGCGCCATGATATAACAGTATTTGCTTGGTTTCTCACCAGTCACCACACTTGACAGTGATTGCATTTGCTATTTTCCATTGTGATGTTTCATTTTCGATCCTTGTAGGTTTTGATACTTTCTGTTAAACTGTAAAGTTTGAACTCAAGCATGCTAGGCACCAATTGAGCAGTTACCTCGTTAATTGCATTGAATGTCTCCACTTTTTTTCTAGTGGGTTAGAACTTTAAGTGGTGTTTCTAGCTTCTTCTTTCTTTTCTATTTCCTTTTTATTATGATGTTTCCATCACTGACACTCCGGGAAAGTGGGAGTTCCATTTTAATGCGATGCAGTTCTTCATTCATTCATTTCATAGCTGCCATCTGCTTTTTCTATGGAAGGACAAATAGAGGACCCATCCACTTCTAACTTGCTGGAACAAGTGTATTTCACAATTCACACAAATGAAAAGCTACGGAGAAATCTTAAGCTATAATGTCATTTGACAGTTCTTCACCAAATTCCCTTTCAGCTCACCTGTCAGTAGCTTCCCTTGTGAGATAATAGTTCCCGTTGGAAGGATAACTGCAATAATGAGCATATGCTTACTGTCGAGTAACCAATGTTCCTGGTCTGATATCTGAAGTCCAAAAGTAGGCTAACTTTGCATGATAAGTAGCTACTGTCATATATTTATTCTTTTCAATTTCGGAACAATAATTTTGAAGCTCATGGTTGAACTGTCCATTCTTTTTTCAGAAGGAGTATTTCTTCGTAGGGTTCTCTATGGAAGTCTCTGGAATCTTACCGCTCATAAGAATTCCTGTACTATGTAGAGCTAGACCTTTTTACTTCGGCATGACTAACTACTTGGTCATTCTTTTGTTGCAGAGACAGTCTCGAGTGATGGCAGAGTTGAAAGTTGAAACTTGTCTTTGGCTACTAAGGCAAACATATGTTACAGGAAATTTGTTGATATACGCAGATTTTAAGGATCGATTACGTCAATAATTCTCTGCAGAATAATTGGCTACTGGATGTGCAACATGAACCGTTTATCTCAGCATCTACTACAATGCTGTCATTGGTAGTCTCTGCATGATTCCTATCTCTGTTCCAAACATCGGGTCTGTGTTAATTCCGCACTAGGGAGAGTGCCTTTCCTTTTGTGGTCTTGTGCTTCATGGTTATGATTAGGTTTACATACCCTATTGTGACTGGTTTTGAGAGAACTTTTTAGCGTCAACTTTTGCAATTGAACTTGAACCAATGTGGTAAAAATGCATATTCTGTTCATATTATCATAGGGTGTTCATTGTCTATGCTTCTGTTAGTCATGTCCTGATGGGGTCTACATGTTATCTGTTTGATGAATATAAGTTGGATTTTGTTTGGCTTTTGTCTACCTTCTCATCTTCTCTAGCTAATGTGGCACCAACTCTTCGTTTTCTTGCTAAAGCTGAGGGATAGAGAGGTCTTTGTCTGTGGGGCCTAGCCTGATTGTATCATGTATGTTGATTCCTAATGAGTGGTAAGCAGGTGTTTGCTGCTTTGGATTCGTGGTTCTCTGTTTGGATTCATCTTCCTGTATCTCAAGGCTTGACAACCATTTGATACACGTTGTGTTCGTTTTCTCTGCCGTCTCATCAACCTACTTGAGGTTGGACTCTTCCTGTTTCAAGAATTTTCGAGATGACTCCCTCCCCAACCATGTGTCCGTCCTAATATTCTGTTCATTGAAATCAATTTAGAGCTGCATGGGAAGTAGGTTAGGTTGGGTTGGATCTGTATTCATATTGAATTTAAACAGATTAAGAATTCTTTTACTTAATCCGTTAATTAAATATGTTGAAAAATCCTGACCTGTATTTAATTAATTCTTAAGTGGGTTGACCTTGTTAACTTGTTTAAGATAAGTAAGTAGAGTGCAGTCACTTAATTGCCTATTTGTTTAACATGTTCATCTAATATGTAATTATATGTTATTAAAAATTGAGTTTACATGTCACATAAAACAATTATTCTCTAACGCTTTACCAATTTATCATAATTTACATTTTTATATTTATTAGAATTTTTATATTCTTAATTATCTAATAAAAAGGACAAATGGATAAATAATAAATAAAAAAATGAGTTGACTTGTTTAAATTATTTAACAAAATGAGTTAAATAGGTATTTAACAAAACGACTTGATCTTAATTTATTTATTTAAATGAATTAAACGTGTCAACATATTTAATTAAACAGTTGAAAGCTTTTGTACCTAGACTAACTTAACTTCGTGTCAGCTTTGGGTCGGTAATTATGTCTAGTCAATTTTTGCCTAATTTTAGAAATCATTAGTTGATTTGAATATCTTCTACCACTAATGAGGTATTGGCCTAAAAATTGAGACCAAAGCTAATGAGCAGGTAGTCATTGAATTAAGGAAAAGGGCATAGAAGTACTGTGCTTTGCAATAGGAAGACATGGTATGTATAATAACTATGTTCAATTTATTATATGGGAAGTTTTGCGGAAAACAATTAATTCGCTTATAATATTAACCGAATATTTGGTAAAGTGGGTTATGGTCCTTTGGCTATTTTCAAGAAGAAAATTCTCATAAAAGTGTTCCAAATTCATCATGCTTAAGCTGTAGTTGGAGAATAAGATTCTTGAACATGATCAGTGAGGGAAATACTCAATCCTCTTTATAAGATGAAGAGGGTGTATTTTGTGCATCGGAAAGGATCTTATTCAGTCAGCAGGAAGAAGTCACAAATCAAATAATGAATCACACCATTTTCAGTTTACAATGCAGCCAAAAACAAGCAAACTGAGAGTCTCTCCCCTCTTGACACTCAGCCACAACAAATGGGCTTCAAATGTGTCCATTCGGAGTTCATGGATTGTATAGTGCTGCAACATATAGGAGCTGCGTAGCTGAGAGGATGATGGAGAAGGCCTCCATCGTCACCAGACGCGCGTTTCTGAACTCAAGCTCAATCTCTTTGCATCCGAATCTACAATCCAACAGACGACAAGGAAAAGAAGAAAAAGAAAATAACTTCAGTATTTAGAATACACACGTAGCTTAGCCGAATCTGGCAATTAATGGGCATAGGTTGCTGAATGAGGGGTTTGGTTTAGTTTAAGCTTAGGCCATGTTAATTTCGAATCGAATTAAATGTTAGAACAAAAACCGAGTTAGTGCGGTTAATTTGGGTCAGTTCAATTATACTTTAGAAATCAAATAGAGATGGATTACCCCATGGCCAAGACTGTGAGAGTCCAAGCAAGAACAGCTGAAGTAACAGCAGCTGGCAAGCTCTCAGGAGCCTGTGATCGGATATGGTTGAAGCCGGAGATGCATGACGCGGCACCAAAAACTCCGGCAAGCAAAGCAAACATCACGAAGAATCCGGTGGCGGCATTACCCATTGGGAAGAATATGGGTGAGAAATGTGCTGGGAGGTGTAATCCTGGACCTGTTGGAGATTTGTTGATTATTCTAGCAAATATCACAAATGATACGAGGACAGGCATGAACCGATTTTATAATGTCAGACACGGTTGCAGTGCTGATATATTTGTGACAAATATGTCAATGCACAAACTAAACTTCAACGCCTTTCAGTTGGTACCGAGGCAAAAAAGCGAAAAGAAGTAGATAAATTACCAATGACAAATCCATGATCAATAGCTCGATTCATCGCCCACCCACCGATGCCTAAGATCACCACATACATGCAGAAGTTGAGGGCCAAAAGCAATGAGGCTGCTTGCTTCATCGACCTGTTTGCCATCTCTTTCAACCCTGTCTATGGAAAAGCTGTTAATGGAGAAAGTCGTTTTCGGAAGGCAAAATTCTTTCCAAAAGGTGAAGATCAGAGACAGAGAAAGACTTAATGCTTAGCTAATGAGCAATGCAGGTCGTGGCAGAAGGGTTGGTGCTCAAATACATGCTCTTGAACTACAAGGTTTTGGTTCTTTTCTTGTAGGAAGGCTTTTCTGTGGAGCTGTAAAGTCGGTGCCTTAAACTCCAGGCAAAGCAGAAGTTAGGATTCTTAGAAAGTTCTTGTTCTACAAGCACTGTGGATAATGATTCCTCCAATTTGGCTGAAGAGTAAGCAAGAGAGGTTAGCCCCTTCTTGTTCTACAAGCACATTTTGGCCATTGGCCTGCACTTATGAAGAGATTCGTTTTAGAAGTGTTGGAGTAACTTTCATTCGATGGAAATTTAATAAGATAATTATTTCCATAAAAATGGTTATGGAAATATATTTTTGAGTTATGCCTAAATAATAATTAGCTATCTTGATAATTAATTATTGTAATGCACCTTTTGGTAAATGATTAATTTGATTAATTATTTATGAAGAGGTACAAGTTAGTTTGGATAATTAACTAAGTTATACCTTTTAACGAAAGGGTGTTATTTATGAAGAGACATGACCCTTTTAGAGTGGTGCTTGATGAAATGATGTTATCCTTTCGTTAAGAGGCATGATGAAATCTATAAATATGGATGACCTTGGCATGCATTTAAAAAGGCCTTTGTTGGGCGTGATCGAGAGAGTTATACTATCATTATAATTCCTTGAATTTCTGTAATGTCTTGGACACTTAGGATCTTATCTTTATAAGTGCAACACGCAGATATGGGAGACTTCTTTGTATCCCTAAGACCTATTCTAGCAACCCTGTTACATGTGGGAGCGAATGGAGTCTTTAAGAAAAGTGTACTTACACATACCTAGAAGTCTCGGTTAATTTGACACTAAGTTTGTCTGTGACAAACTGATATTTGTATCCATCAAACCAAATTTTTACACTAATAAGAAGGACCTTTAGCAAATAAAGAGCTCGCGTGGAAAAATTTTGAAATTGGAGGGTTATGTAAGTTGTATATAACAAACAAAGTAAGATTTTCGAAGTACCTACACGCACTAAGGTAGTTTGTACTGTCTTTTTCCCTCTTTCTATTTATGCAACACAAATGTAAATAAATCAAAGCTTTCAATGCACAAACCATGAAAACTGAACTCACATCTACTGCGAGGCTAACATAGCAGCAGATTGGTTTTTTAAATTTGGCAACTCCATCAATTCAACTTTCTATTGTGATTTATGTTTTTCCCATTCCTTAAGCAAATTATGACAGATGATGTTGTTGGGCATACTTTTGTAAGAAGAGACGTTTAATTATGTTTCCTTTGCCGTTTATCTTTGTAAAAACAAAAAAACAAAAAAAAACACACTCTGAACTCACAATTCTCATAATTAAAACAGCTATAAGCTGTACAAAATGAAACCAAACAGACACAGGCATAGGCCACATATTTTGGTCGGTGAACTTGCAAATGACACCACAAATACAATTTTCTGCACTCTTCGAGGCTAATTTGCTCGTTTGATCGCTCCATGAATGGCACCTGTGTACAAAAAGGCATTGTTCCACTCAGGATAATGATGAAGGCCTCCAATGTCTTCTGCAACCCAAAAAAAAAAGAAAAAAGAAGAGGGGGCAATTCTTAAATCTTATTATTCTAGTTCTGTTTATTTACATAGGATACTTAATTAAAAAGCAAAGTGAAGGGAGAAATCAAGCATGAAAAGAATCATAATCAGTCTAAGTCCTAACCAATCGGTCACTGTGCGTGTGGAGCCTAATGTGTTAGGAAGCAATACCGCACAAAATTATTTGCCATATTATGTTAGCTTGAATAACAAAATAAAAAGTCAATACAGTTTCATCAAAAATTAAATTTCATGTTAAGTGTATTTCGAACTTCTAAGCTTCCGTTTTATACTATAACAGACTAAGGGCGTGTTCAGTAAAATTAGTTGTTTTAGTAATTGTTAGTTGTTTTATTAGCTGTTAACAGTTTTACTAACAACTAGTTGTGGTCCACTAGCGGTTACTGGTTAGTTGTTCAACTAGCGATTTAAAATATATGTGTTTGATAAATGTAGCTGTTGAAGTAGTAGATATATGTAAGATGACTGAAGAGGGCACATTAAATAAAGATTTTTAGTAAATAAAATGAAGAATTTTCTAATTTGCAATGCAACCACTATGTTGGGGTTCTTAAAAGCTACTTTCATTAGCTTTTGAAAAATACTACATGAATATCTAACTACTACCTTATCCACTAATTTACCAAACACTTTTAAATATTAGTCTATATCATTTTGACCACTACAAACTACTAAACTCTACTTCAAACTTTATTACCGAACACAATCTAAATTCGATGTTTTACTTTTTTCTAACCTTATTATAGTTTTAATAGGTGATTAAAGACAACAATTTTTTTTTCTCTCATAGAAAATTCAATGAGGGTCACGTGTATATTCAAGGTTATGTAAACATAGATACTATGAATGACATAAAAGTTAAACCAAGAGCTCTCTCCAAACAAGCATGAAACTGCTCCTTCTGCACCCGCTAAAAGTGAAAATATGATGAAATATGGAGTGGCTTCTCTGAGTACCTCTGGGCACAACCCCAGATGGGCTATTTCTAATTTCCATTCCACTTTTGGGATTGAGTGAGAGTAGGGAGAGTTCTTTATTGTATAACTGCATTTGATCTTGTTGGTTTGTCACGCCGTTTGAGATCTTTATGTATTTTATTTGATTTCATTAAGCTTGCTTAGATTCGTTTTGTACTCTTATTGTTCCAGTGCATTTGTGTCATTGTTGCTGCCTGTAATTAATTTTCTTCCGATTTGAGTTTCCACGTAAAAAATCTGGTGTGTCCATTGTTTTGGTCTGGTTGATCTTGCCTATTTTTTCGAATGTCTATATCTTTTAGGCTTCCGCATATACTATGTT
The DNA here is from genome assembly GCA_017589665.1 of Selenicereus undatus. NCBI lineage: Eukaryota > Viridiplantae > Streptophyta > Magnoliopsida > Caryophyllales > Cactaceae > Selenicereus > Selenicereus undatus. The sequence continues at coordinate 5,948,265 of JACYFF010031959.1, forward strand.
TATTTTTTTAAGTTATTTTTCCTAGTAGATTTTGTTTGACCCTTTTTTTTTCCCCTACCATCTCATTCTTTTCAGCCAAAGGGGTACCAAAATTTCATTTTCTTGCCAAAGATGAGAGAGAGAGGTCTCTGTCTCTGGGGCCTTGCTTGACTGTATGTTGATTATATTCTTGATAAGTGGTAATCAGGTGTTTGTTGGCTTGGTTGTTCTCTAATCATATCATACAGAGTTTTAAGCTTAACATTTTAGCCGTGTGTTTGGTAATATGTAGTTGAAGTTTTGAGGCAAACGATTTTATATTTTAAAAAAAAAAAACAATTTGGTTGGAGGGCAAGATGTTCTTGCTCATGATTGAGGAGGGAGTCCATAAGATTGAGAGAATGTATGCTATGCATCAGAAAATATTTTATTCATTCATCATCTGTGAGAAGTCACGAGTCAAATAATGAATCACACCGTTCACAAAAAGAAGCAACTTAGAATAATTCCTCCATTCTTTACATACAGCCAGGTCCTCCGATGAGTCTCCTTCAGCATTCATGGATTGTAAAGAGCTGCAACGTATAGGAGCTGCGTGGCAGAGAGTACTATGGAGAAGGCCTCCATTGTCACCAGACGCGCATTTCTGAACTCAAGCTCGATCTCTTTGCACGCGAATCTACCACCCATCAGATAATAAGGACAATTAGAACAAACGACTGTAAGACTGATCTATCAATACACTGCAAATGGGCTGTTCGGTTTAGTTTAAGTTCAATTAGGCGGTGTAAATTTCGAGTCAAATCAAAGAGAGATGGATTACCCCATGGCCAGGACTGTGAGACTCCAAGCAAGAATAGCAAAAGTGACAACAGCAGGTAAACTCTCAGGAGCCTGTGATGATTGGAGATGGTAGAAGCCGGAGATGCATGAGGCGGCACCAAAAACTCCAGCAAGCAAAGCAAACATCACGAAGAATCCGGTGGCAGCATTACCCATCGGGAAGTATATGGGCGAAAAATGTGCTGGGAGCTGAAATCCTGAATCTGTTGGAGATTGTTGATTAGTATAATAAGTATCATTAACCATAAATTTGTCCACAACAAAGATCTTTTTGAATGCCAGTTGTTTAATTTGCTAGCTAGCTTCAAGGTATGCTTTTGGTTTTGTGCTGAAATACAAAGACTTGCATGTACATATTACATAATGTTGGATACAGGGCTGCATTGCTGATAAGTCAATGCACTAACTAAACTTCAAGGCCTTTTAATTGGCATTTGGATAAGGGAAAAGATGGGGGGGGGGTATGTAAATTACCAATGACAAATCCATGATCAATAGCTCGATTCATCGCCCATCCACCGATGCCTAAGAGCACAACATACATGCAGAAGTTAAGAACCAAAAGCAATGAGGCCGCTGGCTTCTCCGAACCATTCGCCATCTTCTTCGATTAGCCTTGTTTATGAAAAGCTGTTAATGAAGAAAGGGGTCTTCGGAAGGCGAAATCCTTTCCAAAAGGTGAAGAACAGAGATGGGGAAAGACTTAATGTTTAGCTGATAAGCAATGCAGGTTATGGCAGAAGGGTTGGTGCTTAAATACATGGTCTTGAACTACAAGGTTTTGGTTCTTTTCTTGTAGGAAGGCTGTTCTGTGGGGTTGTAAAGTTAATTGGTGCCTTAAACTCCAGGCAAAGCAGAAGTTAGGATTCTTAGGAAGTGCTTTCTAGGTACTTTTTCAAGCTGAGGGAAGCTAATGTATTCTTTGCCAGCCAATGCGGATAATGATTCCACTACTTTGGCTAAAGAATAGCTAAGGGAGATTGGCCCCTTCTTCTTCTACAAGAATATTTTAGCCATTGGCTCACACTTATGATGGCATTTGTTTTAGAAGGATTTTAGCAAACAGAGAGCTTGTTCTCTTTATGTAACATCTTGCTTATTAACGGAAGAAATTTTCGATGGATGAGCGATATATGACACGTACGAGTAATAGCAGCTCGATTTCACTTAAAAAGAGATAAAAACCCAAAAAACACTTGCTCAAAGGCTCTTGATCTGGATGACATAAGTTGCCCAAAAAAGATTTAAAAAGAATGTAAAGTGTACAATACAGATACTTGAGGCAATATGAAGGGCTCGAGTAGCACAACATGTAACGCCTCGAAACATCTATGTGTGAAGATGTGTATGTACGGGACCCACATTGTCAATTTAAGGGAATGATATCAAGTTTGTAAGGTTCCATGCCCACAAGCATTTAGCAAGACAAGCATCTTAACAAAGTCTTCCTCTTTTACACGCTTAGTGGTTGCAAGCTATGGGTCCAATTGTTGGACATCCCACTTTACTGACTTGCGTCTTATGGTTTAGGTTGATTCATTATATGAGACAGTTGGTCAAGAAGTTGGAGTAGATGATGCCACCATGGAAACCGATGACAGCGACATGGTGGGCTAATACCTCTGGGGGCCCACATTGCCTAAGATTGGAGTTTCAAGGCGCACGACAAGGGTGTCACGTTCTGTGGGGAGTGCAGCCTCCATGAGACTCCTAGTCCAGCAAGGCAGTGGGCGGTGCAGGATGAGGACCAGTGGCAGCGATGTAATGTGTTTTTTGGGAGCCCACATTATCTAAGATTGAAGATCCAAGGCCCACGACAAGGGCATTGCAAGAACATCTACACTTGTGACAGTATGTAACGTCCCCAAAATCTCTATGTATAAGTCTGTGTTTATAAAAACTTTGTCCTGCCGCATCAATCTTAGTGAAGGATATTAAGTTTATAAGATTCCACGCCCACAAACATACCAACCAGATGTTCCATTTTTGGTCCCAGTAGTTATAAGTTACGGGCTCAATTGTCGGACTTTTTATTGTAATGTGTGGTTCGTTACATAGCATTACATAAGGTTCATTGTTACGTCTCCCACTTAACTTATTACATTGGAGGGAAACTATTGGCCGCCATTCTAACTAATCCTTAAACAAACATTCATCTAACCTAGTAAAGGAGTTTTCCCTGAAATTGCCACTAAACTTTTTCAAATATATTCAAAAATTAGCATATAATTTTTTTACAGTAAAAAAAAAGCCATTAAATTTGTTTAAAATAATCAAAAATAGCACTGAACTCTTTAAGATATTAAAAAATGAACTTATTATAATGACTTTTTTTAGTGGTTTAAACAATTTCAGTGGAACTTTTAACCATAAAAAAAATAAGTAATATTTTTTAGCATTTCAGAAACTTTAGTAGCAATCTTGATCAAGAACCCCCTAACAAAGTCCATTAGCATTACTGGATACACGGACGCAGGTAAATAAAATCGACATTGAATAAGAGAGTTTCACGCACAGGCATTGAAGATGCAATTAAAGTTGCCTGTAATAGACAAGTAAAATTTTTCAAGTACATACACTAAGGTAGTTTGTACATTTCTCTTTACCTCTTTATTTATGCGACACAAATGTAAACAAATCAGAGCTTTCAATACACAAATGTAAACTCACAATTCTCAGAAAATTACAATGAAACTACTGTAATGAAGCTGCACAAAACGAAACCAAATGCACACGCACACAGACATGGACCAGTACACATCAAAAAACGAATGATATAAATTTTGGTAGGTGAACTCGAAAATGACACGATAAAGCACAATTTTCTTCACGCTTCTACTTCAATTTGCCCTCTTGATCGCTCCATGAATGGCACCCATGTACAAAAGCATTGTTCCACTCAGGATAATGATGAACGCCTCCAATGTTTTCTGCACCCCAAAAAAAAAAAAACAAAAAGAGGGCAATTTTTAGTTTTATTATTCTCTGCTTATTTAATTACATAGGATACTTAATTGAAAAGTAAAGTGAAGTGAGAAATCAAGCATGAAAAGAATCACAATCAGTTAAAGTCCTTACCAATCGCTCACTGTGCGTGTGGAGCCTAATGTGTTTGGAAGCAAACCTGCACAAAATTATTTGCCATATTATTTTAGCATGAATACTAAAGTAAAAACTAATACAATTTCATCGAAAATTAAATTTCTTGTTAAGTATTCCAAACTTCAAAGCTTCGATTGTATACTATAATATACTAATTTACGCGTCTTAGTTTTCTTAACCTTACGGCTATACTCAACTGTGAAAAACCAAAACATATACCATACTCATAGAAACACATATTCTCATAAGCCACATCAGTGTCACATATTACAATTTGTCTATCTGACAAATATACGTTGAAAAGAATATGTATTCTTGGTAAATAAGTACATATTCTCATGTGTATGATATACATTACCATGAAAAACAAACAAACATAGTGTTTTTTTGGGGGGCTCATAAATGACAAAGAAGTTAAATATATGAAGAGCTGAATTAATTACCCCAAGGCAAGAATAGTAAGACTCCAAGCGATGGCCGCGGCTGCTGCAGCAGCTGGTAGGCTCTCAGGACCCCAAGACTTAACGTGGTTCAACCCAAACAAGCATGAAACTGCTCCTACTGCACCCGCTATTAGTGAAAATATGATGAAATATGGAGTTGCTGCATTTTGTCCCGCACCAACTACCAAAACAAACACAATTATTAATTAGCACACAACAAATATATCATTAAAGCTCAAGTAATAACTATTTTGCCCAAAAAACAAAAAGCAAAAAGGATCATTATATATATATTTTTTTTCTTTCACATACCACTGCCATAGTTAATAATCCTGTTCATAGCCCATCCACAGATGCCCAACACCACTGCATACATGCAGAAGTTGAGAAACAAGAGGAACGATGCTGCTGGTCTCAATTGCCCGTTGGCCATTTTAATTTTCACCTTCAAAAAAAATCAAATTATAAGCTTAGTTTATTATTAATTAATCAAGACGAACTATATATAATATGTTATAAAACAGAGATAATATGAATTATTTACCTAAATTGAAGACTTAATTTCAGCTGGCTGCTAGTTGAGCTCTGCTTGAATTGAAGTTCCTTTGGCTTCAAATTGAGAGGGTTTGATGTTAACTGTTGTTTCAGCAAAAGGCAAAGGGGAAAGTGATACACTCTGGCCTATTTGGAGAAGCATATATATAGATACTATGAAAAGGAGAAGAGGGTATATGCTTTTAAAAATATTTTCTAATTATTTTTTAAAAAATGATCTTTTAGATCCTCCTAGAAGCAATTAGCACATTGACAGTTGAAAGAAATTAAGGGCAAATCTTGAATTTACTTCTAATTCTTGACCCTTAGGTTTATCAACTTTCTAGAACTCATTCTTGCACTTTTGACTAAGACATACTAGATAAGAATTGCCAAAGGGGAGTGAGTAGATGAGGTGTCCAATTCAAATTGCCTACATTTTTCATATTTTCAAGATAATTACTGATATTTTTTGAAATATTTTATATAAGGACAAATGTGGCTCAATTATGTAATTAACATGACAGTGACAAAATGTACAGGGAAAATAGTTGATGTCTACTGGGCCATAGGGTGGATTTTTTTAAAATTTTATCTTTATCTTATATGATAATCTATTTCTGACCTAAACAGATGGGTTGATTCGATTATACTTGCTATTCTAAAGAAGGGCTTTAAATATCATTAATTTCACTTTTGGAAATACCGGGCACCAATAATGCAATGTTAACAGATAACATCAAGCGCCTCAACCTTTGCAGTATTAATTTTGAATTGTTTGATAACAACAACTGTTTGAAAAAAAAAAAAAAAAACACTTCTTTGTAAGGATTTTAGCTATTTGATCATATCAATTTGTTAAAAGATGTTTGGTAAAAGCTATCTGCATTTGCTGTTTGACTTCAAAAATCTCTTTTTAAAAAAGCTATTCCTATTAGCCTTTTGGGAAAACTTTTTGTAGCAATGACATAATTGTCCATAAGTTTGAAAAAATTACACCAAATGTCATTAAAAAATGATTCATAGATAAGGAAATAAATAAAAATTTATCAATATATTTTTAGAAACAGTTAGCTTTTACCAAACACTTTTTCTAAAAATAACTAATACAAACAACTAATATAAACAATTAGTTCAAATAGCTAACAACTAACAGTTATTTGCCAAACACAGTCTTTATTTATATTATACTGTCTCCAAGTCAGAGATATTTTAGCCCATTGACGTGACAATATATATATAATAGCTTGTCATACATGAATTACTGTACTTTGAAAAAATGATGCCATGCATGTGTCAAATAAGTTATCACATTATTAAATACGCAAATCAGAGTGTCCAAAAATGTTGGCATATAAGCCGTATAAATACCCCGAAAATTTATTATATAATAGTATAATACATACATGTGAGTCATGAGTGTCAGTTTAGCTTAATTAATAAAGTTATTAAAGTTTATTGCTAAAAATCTAAATTTAAACTTCACCTACATCAATATTATCCCTCATTCGCATTTTAAAAGAAAAATCAAAAGGAAGTAATCAGAAAGGGGGCGGCTGGAGATCGCCCATAGAGTTCTGGATAATGATAGACGTTGGCGAGTGTTAGTCAAGAATTCTTGAAGATTTGCTGTAAAGTTTTGGTGATGGAAAATCAATGATTTCAAAATGACCCACGCAAGGGATTAGGTTAACAACAACAGTTGATTGCATAAAGTTTTGGGTTTGGTTTGTGCACTCATCACTTATGTCACCAAACTCCAGGACACCGATTTGAATGTTGGCTTATGAGCCACCCTTGTTATCTTTTTGTCATTGTCGTGCAATGTATTAACCTAGATTTTGATGGATCTTTTTTAAATGAATTTTTTGAATTCTAATAATCCAAAATTTAAGTTGGTTGATTATAATTGGCGCTTAAAAAAAATTCCACAAAACGCTGAACTTTGAGTCTACTTGTTTTTAAGTATAGTAATATATTAAACCATGTTGGTAGAAAGAAATTCAAGGTATATAATGAAATTCATAAGACATAGTTATTGGTATTATTATTATTATTATTATTATTATTATTAAAGTTGGGCTTGAAATCCTTGGTAGTCTAGTCTAACAAGCTACATATAAATACAGAGGTAGCAAAAGCAAAGAAATATACAAACGTCAAAATAAATCTGATCTGATGAACAGAGAAATTGTGGTTGTTGGGCTTATTTATTTAAGAAGAATTGAATTACAGTTGAAGGCAAAGTTACGCACGAATGGAGGATTTAACCAATGCCAACAGAAACTTCGAAACGATGAGCTGTATTTAAACGTTCCCCCATGTACTGCGTACACACATACGCCCACATCAGCTAGTCGTTTACTTCAAACATTCTCTCCCTTACGAAATTAGCTGCACGCCACCGCACAGAAAATGAGGAAAGCCGTCTTCATCAGGACACCAGATAACATAGTGCAACCGAAGGAGCCAGAAACTAAGTTTTGACACCTACATAGATTTATTCAAGTTATTCGACACTTATTTTTTCCAATCAAAATTTCAATTTGAGTCTTATAAATAGAGAAAATCTATAATCGGAAAGTTCCACTCTTTATTGGCCCAACAGTAACTAAGTTTTAACGAAATAAAAGATCCAAGACCCAAAAAAAGAAACTAAGCTTTGACGTCATTTCCTTTAAACCCAAAAAAAAAAAAAAACTCCTTTCTCCAAATGATGATTATCAATTTTATGTCTAAGTAATCAATCTTTTATACATTACCAATTTTTATATGTCCAATAAAGCGTATGTGAAATTAGAATTTTCCTCTATAACAAATATATGTTAATATGTATCTAGTATTTGTTACATATTTTAAGAGCATGTTTTATATATATATATATATATATATATATATATATATATGATCTTTTTTCAGTCCTTTATGATTACGACATTGTTTTCCATTGATAGGTTGCTGAAAAGTACCACAATGACCGTTTTGGCTGCGATTTAATGATGAAGATGAAGAGAATTTGGCAAATCAGGCGACAGGTCAACTTTGTTGATGGTATGGGAATGAACTAATGGAAGGAAGGATGCAAATCAAACGCAAATTCATAATGGTGCACAAAGTGTAAAACGACAAACATCCGTACCATGACCATCAACCAAACAACTTAATCTAAAGTCAAACTAAAAATTCATCCGTTATCTGCAAAATCAGAAATGGAAAATTTCTAATAGAAGTTCTCTACACTAGGAAGGGGGCTAAGAGCCACCCAGATCAATAATATGGCCATGTTTAGGGCATACTAATATCATTTGGATTTCAAATGGCATGAACTGCATAAGGTTTTTACTTTGTGTAATTATATTTAATTGTGTTTTCAATGATGATTTATTTCTTTTTAATGTCTACATTATATGACGTATTGATGCATTATAATCTTATTTCTGTATGTGAAATAACAAATACAATTCGAGTACGAAAAAAAACGTACTTGAAGAGTTGAAAGTAAAAAAAAGTACAAAAGCGTCTTTCTAGTATGCAATGGATACATTATGTGACGTATTGATGTATTATAATCTTGTTTTTGGTGCGTCCTTTTATACACCACAGTATTTACTCATAGATCATTTAGGATGGTAATTGTACTTGTGTTTTTCTTTTTCGTTTTTTCTTTTTCCATTTTGGGGGAGGGGGGATTGTTAGGCAAGTTAGAGATGCATACATTAATCAAATGGGCAGTTCACTGGCTTATAATTATCTAATGTACACTGGCCAATTTCGTCTGTATAATTGGCCACGCATACTAGGCAGTTTGGACATTCAGGAAGAATAATACGAATAATATATGCTTGTTTTCCTTCTCTAACAAGAGAAAGCTAAGTAGGCTGTCCACTCCATAATTTTATATCTTGACCAATAATATCTGCTTTGCTTATCCAATCACCATTACTTTGTTAGAAATCATATTTGTACATATATTATTAGCTCATTGAGTATGGGTTTCTGGTCGCTCTTTCGAGAAACCCACATATCAGAATGAAGAAATCTAATTTTATATTAAATGATCTCACATAGCACAATAATAAATAAGATATCTATGTAATTATTTATCTCTTCTAAAAAATTAAACATTACTACGTAGACTGTTTTACAAATTACTTTGAAATAATCTTACATAAAAAAATTATTTTTACTCTTTTAATTAATTTCTTTTTTTGTTATGTTCGACTGATTGTCAAATTAGGAGGTCATAAAAGGTAATCTAAATCGTGTCTGACCCATCTGGCATGCTGGAATTTTGCAAGTTAGAATCAGATTCTCTATACCTACTTGCAAATTTGTCATACATTATAATAAAATTCGTACAACACCCGACCCTTATTTTAAGGGCAATATTTAAATGACCCAATTTTATAATCCTAGTTGATTCCATGGCATACATATATGAGCCTTCATTAATTTTTTATTGGTATAAGTTTATAACATGTTTCGTTGGCGGGTATACTTTGTTCCTCACTTTAGCTGTTCAATCTTTTCAACAGGCTTAACTTTTAAAAAAAAAAAAAAAAACATTACAAAACTTTTGTACTTAAAGTCAGTTGTTGGTTAACTTTTTTGAAAAAAAAAAAAAAAACAAAACTTTTGTAATTTAAGTTCCATCCGATCTCAGTCAATTAAATAAAAATCTAAGTCTATTTTATAGTAAGCTACTGAATCCACTACCGATTATCATCATTAATTCCTACTGTCCTACATAGAAAAGTACATATTAGAATTGGAGACAGTTTCTCCTCTATTCTGCATAGTTTGCTGTGGATCACCAAGACAAGACTGCCGAGAATGTAAACAGTGTAATAGCCCCCTCATGCCCTTGGGTGGTGATATAAAGCTAGTATGATGTGATCTCAATTTCACCTAATACAACTGACGATTAGTTTGACCTTTCCTCTCTATAAAATGTATGCGTGTCCTAGGATATTCAAGTGCTATATTGGACTAGAGACATGAAAAGATGTGTGATGTCCTGAATTTTTCATTACAAGTTAGAATAGTACTACTATTAACTGTGGACTTTGATCTATAAATTTAGGCCGCATATTAGACACCATAAAGTTTTGACCAAATATTTCATTATTTTCTATCTATTAACTTCTTTCCAATTATAAACTTTTGAATTACTCTCTTACCTTAAATAGACACAGAAAGCCCATTGCATCATCGGTCAGTTATATAACGTCAATTCAAATATAAGTTTGCCTCACAATGACTTATTGTGAGATGGAGTAAAGTGACACATAATTAACAATTAAAAAGATGGTTATAGGCTTACATGACAATTACATCTCACAAAAATATTTTGTACGTCTTTCTTAGACAAGATGAACTGAGCAAATGGGCTTGGAGTGCACTTCGCGCTTACAGCAGTCCACTGGCCCCGCAGAAATTCACTTCAATAACCTAAAATTGGACTCTAATCTCAGCGCCTGTTCTGTAGCAACTGTAAATTCTCGGCTTTAATACAAGTCCCCCCCCCAAAAAGAAAAAATGATTGGACTTGAGATATTAGTGAATAGTGATGAGGTCTGCTTCATCATATGATTTAACACACTACACAGACAATGTTCAAGTTAATCTACTACTCCTACTTTTAATTAGATTATTATATGTATAAATACGAATATGCATATTCGTATTTATGCATAATGATCTAATTAAGTAGGAGTAGTGGGTTCACTCGAACAATATGTCAAATCGTCAAAATTAGGGTCCTTCGTTTAATTCATATTCTCATAAGTTCTTTTGCCGGTAAATAATGGATGATATACAATATTTATAGAAGGCAATACAACAAGTAACATTCTTTTTTTCACTTTTTTTGGGTACATTTCCCCTTTTTTTAATTCATGCATAAACACAAACAAAATCAATCTAAATAGGCAATGCACATAACATATTAAACACTTATCACAATATGGGATTTTCCACAAACCAATATATATATATATATATATATATATATATATATATATATATATATATATATATGGCGGTGTGTGTTATCTAGGCAGATTCAGCGGTAGTAATGGTTTGCTCATTTGTGTTGGTTTGGTTGTTTGAGTTAATGGCCTCATTGACTGCTCCATGAATACTGAAAATGTACAAAAGCATTGTCCCACTTAGGATTATGATCATTACCTCTACTGTTTTCTGCACATTAATTTTAAAAAAGGAAATTAGGGACAATTAGGATATATAGACTGCAAAACACCATGAGTTAATTTAAATTAAAGTTGAAAGCGGGAAAAGGAAGGCACAAGCAAAGAGCGAGTTGGTCAGAGTATTTACCAGTTTGGCATTGTCAGTGTGGAGCCTTATATGCTTAGAGGCAAAGCTGCACAAAATTATTGGCAATTAGTTAGTGAGTTTACTGTCGAATTTTGAGATCCCATTAAAGTGGAATCCATAAAGATAGTTGTGATAATGATGAATTGAAGTACACTTTCTCCTTTTGTCATAAAAGGAGATACTATCTCACAAAGATCACTTACATTTACTAATAAGCTGTTAATACAAACTAAAAGCTTCTTATTCTAATCAATCAACACATTTAACAACGTAGATCAATCATTTGCCAATACCAACGAATTATTATGTGTCTAGTGGTAAATTAAATTTTATCAACTATATATATTTCACAAATATAACATTCTTAAACCTATCTATTAATAACAATAACAACAACACCTTTCAGTGTGGGTTTCGCTTTAGCGGGGTCTGAGGAAATCCAGATGTAGGGAACCTTACCTCAACCGGTAGCCCTGCCCGTATGAAGGTTGATTTTAAGAGACCCACAAAACACGAAAATCTATCTATTAATAATAAAAGGAATAAAAAAAGGGAATAAACACAACTATCGTTATAGAGTAAAAAAGCAACATAAGATAACATTCTCCACATATAGAGGTGCCAGATGCACATGGTCGCCAACGGTGTCTACCATTACTGAAGAAACATATCCAAAACTTGATCTATAAAAATCACTAAAACTTAATTTTCAGGTACTTAAACAGCCATAAAAATCAATTAGTATCATAAAATCTTAAGAATTCTGAACACTGTTATATAAAATCTTAAGAAGCTTAATGAGAAGTTTACCCCAAGGCAAGTACAGTAAGACTCCAAGCCATGCTTGCAGAAGCTGATGCGGCCGGCAAGCTATGAGGGCCCCGTGAATTAATGTGGTGCAGTCCAAATGAGCACGCAGCTGTTCCTACTGTTCCTGCTAATAATGAGAACAGCACAAAGTATGGTGTCGCTGAATTTTCCCCCTCACCAACTGCGGTCGCATAATAAACCAAATAAATACAAATCAGTAATTATGTATGAATTAGCATTGCCCTCTAATTGCCCCCACACCAATTTTCAGTGGTTTCCTGTGTTCAGTTTCTAGCAATTGGCCTCTAATTAATTATCAAAACCCCTTATTTGAACCTAATATTAAGATTAATATATGACACTTTTCGTCATAAATAAATAAATGATGGATGAAAAGACACAAGAGATATTGACGTACAACTTCCATGATCAATGATTCTGTTCATAGCCCATGCTGAGATGATTAACACCACTACATACATGTAAAAGTTGAGCTGCAACAGGCACATTGCTCCTAGTCTTAATGTGGCCATTTTTGCCTTCAAGCCAACAAAAGAGGAGTCATTCATAAACACTTTAATTTAAGACATAAAGCGAACAAATTAATCAATAACTACTTGAAAAAAATAGTCAAAACTATTACGTGTAAATGAAGGTTAAATGGTTGTCTTAAGTAGGATTTCGATGAAAATAATTAATAATAATCTTTCATGACTTCATCAGTTAAACTAACACAGATCAATTACAGTAAGTATAATAACTGATAATGCATTAGCTACCTCGATAAGGATTCAATTTGTGCTGCTGTAGCAATACTTCAAAATCCAAGCTTTGAGAGACTTAGATGATCTACGTTGTTTTTCAAGTGTATAAAGGCAAGGATTGTAATCTCCTATTTATAGAGCGCAACTGGTACATACTTGAAAAATTGATGGATTAAATATTTTATGGGGAGATGTGTCAGGAAAAAGAAGCGTAAATTAAAACAAAAGACAAGTCAACTAGCTAATAGTGTATAAATTAAAATTGTACGAAGACCCATCAAGTTGGTCATTTTTTTTAAAATTCAAATACAAGTGCCTGGCCAATGGTTCATTTCAAGCCGGGCTAACTTTAAATAGCTAATAGTGGAGTACTTCGATTTGTTTTATCTGAATTTATCTAAACTTATTTGTTGAACTTATTTTAAACTTATTCTGAACTTATTAAGAACAAATTTTTGAACTTATTTTCTAAACTTAATTATTGAACTCATTTGAACTTATTTTTAAAAAAATAAGTCAAACAGAATAGGGCCGTAATTGTAAAACTATACTCCACTTTGTGGAAGAGTTTTGGATTTTTTCTGGTCTTGAATCCTCCATTTCAGTGGAGTTGAGCTACTGTTGGGTCAATAAAAGGTATAACTCTCCCACTAGAGTTTCTCGATTCACAAGACTTTAATCTTAAACCTTGCTTAAGGAGAATAAGTGCCAAAACCACTTGAACCAACCTATGTTGATAGAGTTTTTGATTAATTAATCACGTATTGCCAAGTAAGCATATTGATTTTTATCAGAAAAAAGGCCATATTGAGGGAACATATAATAATACAATATATATATATATATATATATATATATATATATATATATATATATA
>JACYFF010031959.1:5986104-6028919 GCA_017589665.1 Selenicereus undatus
TATTATTATTATTATTATTATTATTATTATTATTATTATTATTATTACATCAACAATCTCTATAAGTAGGAAAGCTAAATAGATCTATAATTATAACTGTTAGGTAAATTACATCTCTATTATTGTAAGACCCAAATAAAAATTTCTTAAAATCCTAATAGACCTGGAAGCTATCTATAAAAATGCATCGATATTTAGATTATTGTATTTGTTAACGTGACTTTAAATTATTGATAAACATGAATTGAGTGAAAATAACAACACCTTTTTTGGGGTATTTCAGCATGCTTTTTTTGGGGGGGGGGGGAGCAAATGAAAAACAGCATATATCCAGACAAATGCATAGATTGGATCCCTTCTTTTTTCCTTTACTTTTTATTTTGTCTTCGAAAGAGTTTTTGTCCATTTCTCATGTTGGAAAATTTGTGATTTAATTTTTTTTTTCTTATTTGTATATTTTCCAACATCTTACGTACACGACATTGACTGTTTTCTAGTGACCAATAACATTTTGGCAAGTTGGCTTAGAGCAGAAGCTTAAAGTCAAAGAAGAATGGAACATATCCCTTTTCAGAACAGCTTAGCCTCTAAAATATTGCTTAAGAAATAAATGAATTAATATGTTAGTTTGTTTAAACTTACAATATATTTTAGAAATATGTTTTGATGAAAGATAAAAAGACGTTGGTCTATTAGTATTTTTATTATATTATAATTGAATCTCCCTAAGAATTACTATTATTTAAATATGCTGTGCTTTTCTTCAATATTATGAAGATGGGTTTAAATATTATTATCATATATGCAACTTAAATCTCAAATTCAAACCACTTTTTGTAAACTAGAAATAGAAGTATATGTCATCATTTTATTGAAGCACAAGAACCGAATGTTGGGCCAACTTCTTGATAATAGACCGAGGGAGAATACACAAAGGGATATTCAGGGAGCACGGGGATGACCGGCTGAGGGCTGGCCAATAAAATAGTGGGTTTTCTTATTTTATTAATAATTAATATATATAATGAAATGGGAAATATTTGACATTATTTGATAAGAACATTTCTAGTTAAAATATTAAGATTCTCAATAATTGGTATCCTTTTCTTTGATTTGGTAAATAAGAACAAGTGGGTGACTATAATTGCAAAATTATCATAATAAAGGGTTGAAATGGACACCACAGAAAAGATCCTGAAAGGTTTATGATACCAAAAATCTTTGATGACTTTATTGGGTCAACTGAAATACTGAATGGTTGGTTGGAGACTAAAAATCTTCAAAATTTGTTGAAAATAGTTAAAAGTATTTATGATAATCAGGTAGAATTTGGATGCGTACTCTTCCTTTATTCTTTTTTATTATTATTATTTTTTGGTTGTGCGAGCTAGGGAACAATCCCCTTAAAAAGTAGTTTATTTATAATCAGCTAATTATGATAAAAATGTATTGGATTGTTTCTCTAAGTAACGATAGTAATACACAATTATTTGAGATTCACATATAAATAGAGAGACGAGTGTCAGTTACCTTAACTGATAAAATTTTTAAAAACTGTAATAAGTTATCTGAGTTTGAATTCTGTTATTTCAAACAAATGTATATGCATAGGTGTATAAATAGAGGGGAATTTTATTCAACACCCAAACTGGCCATACAACCTCAAATTTGTCCCTTTCAAATAGTGATTCAGCTTAGTTACGTTCCTCGCTACACACGTGATCTTCGCTTTCATTTATCACATTAAATTGTTTTTTTCAAAGAAGTCAATGAAAATCAATTTTAACGTCAGTGCCTAAACTATGCGGATTATAATAAAATTGCCTGAGTTTATTACGTATCCTACTTGCATCTTAAATGAGTAAAGGACACTTATATATAAGCTCAACAGCCAGACTATTTTAGAAATTTGTCATCAATCAGTCATACCAAAAAAATCAAAGAAATGATTAACTGTAGTAATGAACAAGAGCATACTAACGCTCATGCCAAACAAATTTCTAAAATTATTGACTCTCTTGTTGGTCCTGTATAGTGTGAGACTAAACAAGTGAGATGGCACATCTAATGCTGAAACTTCTATATTAGAGCATTGCCAGTGGTGAGTCAGTTTTTTGGATCACCAATGGGGAGCCTACTTCTGCTACATCAACTTGTGAGTTAATTTTGTAACTCACAATTATCTCTTTCTCCAATGCAAGACTCACCATGTTGGCTCACCAAATAAAATAATACTAATAGGTCCACTCTACAACATACAATTTTCTTTTTAATATTCCGAAAAAGAAGAAAAACCAATTAAAATAAAAAATAAATAAATAAAGCAAGAGAAACAAGGCGTGAGCCGGCTCACCACTAGCCGGCCCGTGAGCCGCTCGACTCTTGCACCAAGGAGGGCGAGCCAAAAATTAACCTCCGTTTTAGGTGCTCTCATGAGGGATGAGCCGTCATATAGTAGCTCGTTTCACAAGGTTCTTTTAAACTCTATTTGATCATTAGAAAATTTAGTGCACTACAAGATGGATGACTATTGATATCGTATAAGTAATGCAAGGTTGAAAGAGGTAGATAATTTTTGTGGGGAACTTTTTCCAAACTTTCATCACAATTTTATGAGAAAAATTTTATTACTTGTTTCTAACAATTTTTTTTCTCTATATTTTTTTCTTTGTGATTTTATCTAAACCAAACACAGAAAAAAAAGTTACTTTCCTCTTTTTTTCTTTCCACAAAATTTCTAACATCTAAACAGAGCCTTAGGAAAAGGACTTCATTTAAATGCAGGCTATCAAATAATTTCTATTTCCATTTTCTATTCTCGTATAAAAATTCATTAGCAAGCAATCTTTGAGTTAGCGGAATAGCTTGTTTCAACAATCACAAAAAGGACGAAAATTGAACTGAAAATCTATTGTATACAGGTAGACCCAAGACCTCATTGACACTTGATGTTGATGCATTACTTTTGTCATTTTGTTTTATTCTTTCTAACTAAAAAGCACACAGTTTAGAAAACACGATTACCTATTATATTTTTTTAGAGTAAATGATTATTCACTAATCTACTACAATATCCATACAACATTTACAGTAATTAAAAATATAAAATATATGCAATTTAAAATTTAACAAATATTTTTTTCAGGGGAAAATAGGTAATTCAATTCATTTAGGAACTACTTTAGTTTAGGCGAAAATCTAGAAAAATATCAACTACTGAGACATTGGATATTCATTAACACAAGAAAATAAAAAAAAAACATTTGGGATTAGTACAAAATTTGTATTATACTGACTACCAACCAGATGGATTCCAAAATCTGCTGAAATAAAAGTTTCCCGGATTGCCATCACACGGCTTTTTAACAATGTGAACACCTTTACTCTGACCTCATCACGGTGACACATCAGGTCCTTTTCATCTTTTTTATTAGTACGATTTTCTAACCCTTCACATTATCCGAATCCTGGCCATCTCCCATTCAAATGTTCACTAGTTCTTTTTTATTCGCATTTGAATTGTTCTTTTCCGTTTAGAGTATTGATCGAGCTACAAGATTGGATGCGATTAGGAAATTTTCGACAAAAAATCACTGTAATGTCGACATAAAGCAATTCAGTTTTGGTCGAAATGCTAAAATCGATAGAATGTTAATTTGTCAATACTACATAAAAGTAAAAAAAATATACATGCTATTATTGAATTTTGATCTACTATGTGTACCTTTTTACCTCCAATTATGCAATAATTTATTTTTAAATTAGTGTAATACTAAACTCAGATAGTGCGGCATTATTTTTTATAAAGAAGTTGATTTTTTCTAGAAGACTTTCAGTCTAAAGCCTTATCACGTAGACGAATATGTCCTAATTATTAAATGAATAAAAGAAGTCAATTTAAGCTGTGATCGAGTAAAAATAATTTGCAAATGACTCTTTGTACTCTTGACTCGTGAGATTCATTATAAATGCAATAAGAGGTCCAACGTATTTTTTCCTAACTTCTCTGCATGATAATTTACGTAATGTTGCACGTAGATGAGTTTAAAAAGAATTTTTCACTGGTGATAACGTAGTATGAGCTTTAAAATTGGGAAGAATTTCAAATTATGTTATATGCAAGTTAAAATTTTTGGACTGGCATGGCAATTTGGCTATATTAGCCTTTATGCTTCCTTTACTACAAAACAATGAAATAAATAAATTGAAAATGTTGTGACATAATTGTTTTAATGAATGATAAGATTAACATTAGATATTTTTGTCATATCTTCCATAGTATATGTACAATCTATTATTTTACATTAAATATGTTGTAATTATTTTACAAAACAATGAAATAAATAAATTTGACTACTTGCTTGATTAATTTCATGGGCTTACAGATTGCGAGAACAGGAGAACCAAGCAAGCTGGAGTCAAGATAAACAGTGACAATGAGTCACTGGTGGCATTGCTGATTCATAGAGCATGCTAATCAAGCCATACAATGAGTCACTGGTGTGCACAATTTATTCATGCAAATGGTTGGGAGGTCAAGTTCCCCACTGCTTCTGTGAAACTAATCGGGGTGGTTGATAGACTAGCAAAAGAAAGATATAGCAATACTTGTATGGAGTTCACTTGGTGGACAAGCCAAGTGCTGACGTCAAAGGACTATTTTTTGAGCACAATGGTGATATTTAGCACCTAGATCGATTTGGATGTAATTTAGCGGCTTAGCCCCACCATAACACTCACCAAAAAAGAAAATAATAAAATTTGTCACCTATGAGGCCCTGTTTTTTTCGTTGGTAAATCTCAATTTATTAATTTTATTCCGCTTCAACCCACTTCGTGAACTTCAAACAAAAAAATATCAACTTCAACCCACTATTCTAACCAACTTCTACCCATCATATAAATATATCAACTTCAGTCAAATTCAACATATTTCAATCAATTTCAACTTACTTCAATCAACTTCACCAATTTCCCAATGCCAAAAACAGACCCTCAATATGTCATATTTTTAAAAATATTTTAAAATCTAGAACGATGTTATTGTTGTGACTTTTTTTTGCCGTTATCATTTGCTCACCTAAACTCCTAAACATATATTTCCTTTCTTTCAATAAAAATAATTACATTATTCATGTAATTATACTTTACTTCTTTTCAAAAAAATGTTACAATATATTTTTATTTCAGTATCCAAATATTTTAAATAATAGTCAACTAATGTCATTAGAACTGCACTTCTCCCTAGCAAAGCTAAGTATTATTAGTTCCAGACATGGTTGGATAGGTGTGCGTGCTTGTTATTTTCGTTGGTCAATGTAAATTTACTAACTTTTTTAAGCTTTTAAGGATCGTTCATAATTGTTTTATTAAAAAATTAAATGTTTTTTTCACTTTTTCAGTCATTTCCAACCCATGCCAATAATTCTAAATCCTTAAAAAAAATGCTTACTTTTACAGTTATCTCCACTTCTCTCAACTCTTACCCTTTTCCAACTCTTCCTAATATTTTTTTAACTCCTACTAATCATTCTTAATATTTCTAAAATAATACCAATCTTTTCCAAATCTTTACTATCCTTTTCAATTATATCCTTAATTGCTCAGATATATGCAATTGTATTTCAAATGATTTCTGGTGTTGTCTCTATGGATCTCAAATTTGTTTTGTTGTTTTGTTTCAAGATTTCAACTTTGACTTGAGAGTGAGCCATCATTTCTTTGAACCGATGGATCTGGTGCAGGGAATTCTTTATGAGTAATCAGTTTGTTGACAGGCATGAATCCCCCCCCCCCCCAAATGAATCTACACAAGATAATTAATAGCTCAATCAACACTAGATAGCCAAAACCAGCAGACAATGACCCAATTGCAAGGGTCTCGGTTTAAGTCGGTCTTGTATCGGTTAAATCTGGGTACTTCTAATATGGTATGGTCTAGAGCCAACTTTTTCTTCCTGGTCTGATCCTTAGTTTGCATCTAAAGTGTCATTCGACCTTTGGTCTAGGCTGGTTCGGCTCGCTCCGATCTGATCCTAGGCGATGAACACCGCTACTTCAAAGGGTCACCCACGCACTCACGCCATATGTACAATATGGACAAATTGAGAATGAAATTAATATTTTGTTTGGATTTTAAAAATAAAAACAAAAATAAAAATAAAAATAAAAATGGAGTTCTTCCGAGCTTTGAAAATATAAAAATGAGCATTGTTTTTTATAGAATATAAAAATACTATTAAGAGAGAATAAATGATTTTATCACCTTAATAATTTACTATAAAATAGTTTGTTTCCTGTGTCAGATAAACATTAGACAATACCACAAAACATGACACCTCAGAGTGACTTTTACAGTTTTGCCTTGCCCTGCCATACACAGAAAATAAAACAGGAAAGCAAGACCACACCACGTCCTCTTGTTGTCATTGGCATTTAATTTGGAAATTTTAATGTACAGTGTTTTTATTTATTATTTTATTTATGTATTTTTTAATGTAAGGCATTTTATTTATTTAGTATTTTTTAGTTGGTCTATCTTAGACAGTAATAATTCAAGCCAAGCCGGACGCCACCCCGAATTTAAATTCAGTTTATTCTCCCACTACTCTCTCTCCTCCGTCCTCCCCGCTCCGCAACCCCCTCTCTCTCTCCTCTCATCAATCATTCTTCCTTCCCACCCCCACCTCTCTCTCTCTCTCTGGCTTTCCTCCCATCATCATCACATTCACTGGCAAAAAAATTTCCAAGTAAACTGAAGAAGAGAAGACGCAAGTTCAACTCATAGAAGCAATCGGATTAGAGTATAATAACACCCATCAAAAATTTAATTTTAAAAAAAAACCCAATTCTCTTTCTTCACGTCTCTCTTCTTCTTCACCCTCGCTTGAAGATCAGTTTGGTTGGCTTGCGGGTTGCTTATTTAAGTTTCGTGTGTGAATTGCTTCACGCATTCCTCTGATACATGTAATTGCTCTTCTCTCTATTCTTAATTTCGTCTGCAAGTGTTTTCCCAGTTTTCCTGCCCTACTGAGTTCGTGAGCTCCGAGTCCGTTGACTCGTTTGGGGTATGGTATGAGTGTTTTTTGCTCTGTAACCGATGATTTATTTGTAATGTCAATTGCCCATTTGAATTTCCTGAATGTAGCAATTTCCCACTTTTGTGGGTTGGTCTAATTTTAGGTATAATTGAATTCTATTTCTTGATGATGAATATTTTGGGGGAAGAAGTTCTGTCTTTTAATTATAGTTGTTTCTTTTTTGGATTTTTTGGTGTGGTGTTACTAGGCTAGTGGAATAACTTTTTAACTTAATCGCTATCCAGTTTCTTTTGGGCTGTTTCTGATGATTTGCGCCATGCAAGCAGAATTTTTTGTGGGTTTAATGACTTATTATTATGGTCATGGGGATGATCATTGGTGGGTAAAATATGACATAGTTTTAGGTCATAATTAAGGGGTCTTCACTGTTCAATGAATATTTTCGAGACCTGTGGGTGAGGGTATCTGCCATGCCATCCTTCCTTATAGAGGAAAAACCTAATTAGCTGGGATTTTTGCTCAAGTTGCATTGTTGACTTTTCTATTTTATCTGGATCAATCCAAATTTGTTGGTATTTTGCTAAATGTATGTCGGGTGTCTTGTTCAGCTGGTTCTTCTCGTGTTCCACGATTGGTATATTGATCTGCTGTTTTGTATTCTAGATTGAATCCGATAGGATGAAGAAATCAGTTAATTTTAGTATAAAGAGAAGATAGTCAGGATTGTTACCTCGATATTTGTTTGCTGCCACTTGCTGGTTTAGGGCAATTTAGGTCTAGGTTTCTGGCAGGATTCAAGGTCTTGTGTCTAAACTCTAAAGTGCTGTTTAGGTGATTGTTGGACTGTTATTTCCCCCCTTTTCACTTTAGACTGGCGATAGACGATGATTGTATAATGTAGGTATATGCCTGTTATTATAATTGATATTTGGTGACATGGGCAGTATAACCATGTGATCTGTTTGCTGTAATTTGCCCTTAACTTGGTGATGGTGCCAGAGTTGTAACTTGTGTAAAAATTTTGTTTTGGATCCTTTCCTTTGCACTTCTTCTATGTTTGACTGTGAGATGGTATCTGATTCCCCTGTCTGCATGCAAGTGGTAGATTGGGGATGATGGATCTTTACAGGCCTGAAACATAATTTAATTGCCTCTGTGTAATTATTTTCTGTCTCACGGACCATGGACTTGTCAATTTAATTCTTTCAGTTCTTTAGAGTTTGCTCCATAGAAAGTGATAGCCATTTAAACCCTCTTATCATCTTCAGGCTATGGCAATTTTAATTTGAATTAGAATTGTGATAGTGCGTTGTTGAATTTCGAAAGTGATTACACAGTCTCAGGAAGATCGCAAAACGTGAAGTTGCTCATTGCCATCTTTGTTTTCTAATCGCTGTTTCTTGTGTGACAGAGAGTAATTAAATGGGCCAGAACACTGAAGATTCCATTTTAGGTGATTTTTGGAAAATTTTTGATGCTTGACTGATTTGAGGATGACAATTGTTTGACTCATATAATATGTGAATTGTGGTGTCAGGTCCATTGAAGATCCCCTCGGTTAGTAAGTCCAGAAAAATGGGAGCCAATGCCTGGAATTTCCAGGCTGGTTCTGCTTTTCATGCCTCAAGTGATGCTACCTTATTTTCTAGCTCATTGCCTGTTCTTCCTCATGAGAAATGTATGTATTTTTCCTCCTATGAGATACTATATATTTCTCGTCGGTTTTTGGGTTAACCTCTCTTATTACTAATGTACAGTGGGCATGAGTAATGCTGGGGATGGTTGTCAATCAGTTGATGATGGTGCTGCAAGCTTGAATAAACTGGACCCTGATATTGAAGGAACTGATTCAATAGATGATGTCGTCAATAGTACTGTTGGTTTTGTGCTACCTGGTGATGAGGATGAGCTTTTTGCTGATTTAGCAAATGATTATGATTTTAGTGGAGTCCCTAATCAGATGGATGATATGGAGGAGAATGATTTCTTCGGCAATTTGGGGGGCATGGAGTTGGAGAATGAATTGCAGGATAACTTGAGTTTTGGCATGTCCAAGGTTAGCCTTTCTGATGGCATGGTTGGCAATGGGTTGATTCATTATGGCCTTCCAAATGGTGTGGGGACTATTGCAGGAGAACATCCATATGGGGAGCACCCATCCCGAACTCTATTTGTCCGCAATATTAATAGCAATGTTGAGGACTCTGAATTAAGAAGCCTTTTTGAGGTAATTCTGTAATTCAGACTTACAGAATGCCAACTGTGAATGCTGGATTTTCGCTACGATTAGTAGTTCCCATGAATTGATGCTCTCTGTGATTTTCTTGCTTTCATGCTCAAAAATGTTGGTATTATCAATTTTGCCTAGGACGAAAACTGACATGAGAACTCAAACATTGAGACCTAGTAGACAAATCTAGGACCTCCAGTAGTCCTGAGCCATTATGGTTCCAAGTGGCCTGTTGAAGTTTGTGAAAATAGCCTGTTAGTATCAAACTACATTTAAATTCTATATCTATAGCATTGACACCTGAAGCCTAATTTTTTTTTTAGAAAAATTGAATTCCTAGTTAGTGTCCTTAGTAAGGGGGTATTGTCGTATTGGACTCACATTCAGTCAGGTTTTATCAGTTGTGAATACTTTCTAGGAACACTGGTACAATAGATGTTTTCTCCTTTGTAACCGCCTCTCCCTGCCCAAGCCTTCCCCCACTAAGGTGTTCCCATTGGTGATGGGGCCCTTAAATGGGCCTATGCGCATTGAAACAGAAATAAAGACAGAAAGAAAGGTGCATGATGAACTCATAACATTGTTTTTGTTCACCTACTACGTTCGCTTTATTGAGTGATGCGTACACAAGTTGAACTTCATCACATGAGCTTTACTATTATAGCTTGCTTTTGGTTGCTAGATTACGAGTCCTATCTGATTCGACTGCATGGGATAGTATGTATCTATGTGTAAATGTGAACACAGCAAGAGAAAGAAAACAAAGAAATAAGTCAGTGGACTGTTTATGACATGTATTAATTTATAGGTTGATAACTATATTGTTAAACTCCTACAGGGGAGATGGGAGGCATTGTGCGTTGTGTTTTCTGCTGAATGTTGTCTTGCTGAATCCTGCTTGTGTGTGACAGTTTGCTCTTTGCAGCGAGAGTGCACCTTGTTCTTTCAATTATTGCTTGTATTAGTGGATTTCAACTTTGTTTCTGATGGATGTCTTGCAAATATCTTGATGGATTTAACTTGAAGTCAGCTATGGAACTCTATGTTGTGGTTGTAAACTTCATCACTTTTTCTTTTTTAACTAGTATATGTTATTCGTATCAGTGCTGGTATTTTCCTTGTTTAATGGTCACCTACTGAATACCTGCCCTTTCTTTGCAGCAATATGGTGACATTAGAACCCTCTATACAGCATGCAAGCATAGGGGCTTTGTAATGATATCTTATTACGATATTCGTGATGCACGAGCAGCCATGCGAGGATTACAAAATAAGCCACTGAGGCGAAGGAAGCTTGACATTCATTTCTCAATTCCTAAGGTTTTAGTGAGATTTTCTTTCTTAAAAAATTTATTTCAGCTTTCTTCTGTTATGTAGATCATATCTTAAGTGGCTTCTAATTCATTCATCTGCCAGGATAACCCATCTGAAAAGGATATAAATCAGGGGACACTTGTGGCATTCAATTTGGATCCATCCGTTTCTAATGAGGAACTGCGTCAAATATTTGGAGCTTATGGAGAGGTCAAAGAGGTAACATAGTTGCCCTTACCAGTGTCTTGAATTCAGTAATCAGGGTTCTCAATTTCATGGATACTGATAATGTTGCCTTCATACTCTGGGACAGATACGAGAGACACCACATAAGAAGCACCACAAGTTCATTGAGTTTTATGATGTTCGAGCTGCTGAAGCAGCGCTTAGGGCATTGAACAGGAGTGACATAGCTGGCAAACGGATAAAGCTTGAACCTAGTCGTCCTGGGGGGACACGTCGAAAGTGAGTATTTCTGCTTTCAAGCGCCTCCTCTTCTGTCCCAGCTCACTTGCCATTTTCTTGCTGAATATTCCTTGTTCTGTATTATACTTGTGTGGTGGTCCTTTAAATGTTAAATACATCGTAGACTATCGTACTTGGACTCAACTAAAGTTGCTCAATATGGTTACTTTTATAGTTATCAGACTCAAACACTTTCTGACCATTTGTATGTTTTTGGTGTAAAGTGGAGCATGAAGCTTCCATCCCATGCTTGATTGTTGGGTATCGAGATGGGTACCTGAGATGGAACAAAGAATTTGAGTCACACTAAATATACTGTGGGATGTCCAAAAATATGCTTGTGCTCACATCCCTGTGCCTACTATCGTACATTTAATTTTTCGGATCTGTCCTTTCTTGTACTGTTAATATATGACTTTGATACCTAGAGTGAATTTTGATATTGACTAATGAAATAGATTAATGAGGCTTCTAATAATGTCTTCTGCATATCTTATTACTGCATTTACCTAAAATTTTGCTCCTTTTATTTATCATGTTCATCAGAAAAGTCCTACATTTTATTTTTGTCCATAGTGTTTATGTAAATTTTTCTCACTAAAGGAAAGGGAATGCTCGATCGTATTACTGTCGTATAGCACGTCCACTTTTATTGCGCTAGAGAAATTAGTGTCTATTTCCTGCGAACTTGCCATGAACCCCTTCCATTCACGAATTGGGGATCCCTTCTTCTCATAGCATGTAGGGGATGCAGTGGAATTGTGAACATGTCAACAAATATTTATTCCCTTTTTCTTCTCAATACATTGTATTCCATATTATTTTTGTTGGTTGATTTTGATGTGTCTAATTCTCAAGTGTAAGTATTAATGCCTGTAAAAATTGTGCTAAATATCTTTAGCTTCACCTATGGGATTTGCTATCTTGATGTTCATGTCTATATGCCCTTGACCTGCTGCTGTGAATTGTTTTCTTAGTCTGTACTCTTTAGGTTTCCTTTTCTTCTTTCCCTGGCTCAATTCCCTGTTGAGATGGATTTGGTTACATATGATGGATTTATGAAGCTGGTAGCTGGAATCTCATTTTCTGAATTTCGCTGAGCCCTATATTTTACCCATTAGCTTGCTGTTATAAACTTTATGCATTGACATAGTTTACTTATGAGTAATGCTTCTGATTGCACTCGTAATGCCAGCTTGATGTTGCAACTGAATCAAGAGGTTGAGCATGATGAATCTCGTTTCCGGGCTCATGTTGGTTCCCCAGTAGCCAACTCCCCTCCTGGTACAGTTCTCATGTCACTGGTCTCTCAGAATTAGGTTGTGTAGTGGGAGTTGATCTCTTTAAGTTTGTAACGTGTATGGGAATACTGTGCTGTTGATGTTGTCGATCTGAGATGGTTCCCTTCTAATGACAGGCAACTGGTTGCAGTATGGCAGTCCTGTTGATCATAATTCTATGCACACTTTTAGTAGATCCCCGGGAATTAGGACAATGAGTCCTACAACCGGTAACCATCTACCGGGGTTGGCATCAATACTGCATTCTCAAGCATCTGGCTCCCCAAAGCTTGCTCCGATTGGTAAGGATCATGGGAGGGGGGGCCCTGAACATATGTTTGCCAACACCAATCCTGAGCAGAGAGCTAATTCACAGCTTCCTCATTCCCTTCCAGAGCTGAAGCTAGGTGGCCAGCTTTCTAGTACTGTGTCATCGTTTGGTGTATCAACGTCAAATGGATCTGCTGTTGAGACATTGTCGGGGCCCCAGTTTCTCTGGGGAAGTCCTAAGACATATTCAGAAAACTCAAAGATGACTGCTTGGCAATCACAAACACCATCAGTTGGACACCCCTTAGTATCTAATAATGGACATCGACATGGCTTTCCATTTTCTGGTCGCCATGGCCCCTTTGTCAACTCCACCACACATCATCAACATCATGTTGGTTCTGCTCCATCTGGTGTTCATCAGGTAGAAAGGCACTTTGGCTTCTTTCCAGAATCACCAGAGACATCTTATATTAATCCTGGTGGATTTGGAGGCCTAAACATAGGTCCAAGCAATGGTAACTACATGATGAATGTCGGTCCTCGAGCTGCAATGCATGCTGCCATTGCGGCAAACATGGCTGAAAATAACTCCCCTAGTTTCAGGATGATGTCTTCCCCGAGGCTTAGCCCTGTTTTTCTTGGAAACGGACCATATCCTGGACTGCCTGAGTCTGAGCGTGTTCGCGGTCGGCGAGTTGAAACTAACACTAACCAAGTTGATACCAAAAAGCAGTTTCAGCTAGACCTGGAGAAGATAGCCAGTGGTGAAGATACCAGGACAACGTTGATGATTAAAAATATCCCCAACAAGTAATTATGGCCTTTACCTTCATCTTCTAGATACCATATGATGTGTTTTGTCTTGTTTTTTCTTGACTGATTTCTTTCTCTGCATTCAGATATACTTCAAAGATGCTGCTGGCTGCTATCGACGAACATAACAAGGGCACTTATGACTTTCTCTATTTGCCTATAGATTTCAAAGTAAATGGCTTTTACAGGGGGTGCTTGTGCTGTGCTTTTGCTGTGCCAATCCTTCTTTGGCTAACTTTTGGCTTTTCATATCTTGTCTCCATGCAGAACAAATGCAATGTGGGATACGCATTTATCAATATGCTTTCTCCTTCGCATATCATTCCTTTCTATAAGGTCTGATTTTAAATACTTTCTTCCCCTTTTCTCCCTCTTTATTTTTCTCAAATGAGAAATGAGGGCCATGGGATGAGGATTTAGTATTTTGTTGTTATTGCTGCTATTATATTTGTTAAGGAATGCATCTTTGAATAATTTGTTAGGATCCAATATGAAAGAAAGGGAGAGGTTTTGCGATGGGAGGGTGGATGAAGCTTAAATTCTTCAAATATGTCCTTCCAAGAGATGTAATTTAATGTTTATGAAGGACTTTAGATCTTTCTGCATACAGCATACACATGTGTTCAGCTGCTCCATATTTGGAAGATTAACTTATACTCGGCTGTCCTGTTCTTCCTTTCCCTTGATTTCATTTTCACCCAACCAAGCGGTGATAAATTAACCTTGAATGGTGATCTCATTTATTTGGTTTCCTGATTTGTTATCATGTTGTCCAGGCATTTAATGGGAAGAAGTGGGAGAAGTTCAACAGCGAGAAAGTTGCTTCATTGGCTTATGCTCGTATTCAGGGAAGAGCGGCGCTTATTGCCCACTTTCAGAATTCTAGCTTAATGAATGAAGATAAGCGCTGTCGGCCAATCCTATTCCATTCAGAGAGCACTGAAGCTGGTGAGCAGGTGCGTTGGTGTCTTCGCTTCAACTGCGTTGATATCTTCTTTTCAACTGATAGATTTTATTTGGGCATTTCAGAGTTCTCAAGTTCTCATACAATTTCCAATTTCATCTGTAACTTATAATATATACGTTTTTTTTTCCCTTTTTGAGAAGTATGCTTTCCCACCCTTCCTCTGTGACCATCACTAGGAACTTATTTTGAAGACTTCATGCATATTGTTTTTAGATTATCCAGGAGCATCTGCCTACCAGTTTGAACATTGAGATGCGTCAGACAAATGAGTCAGAGTCTGGTCAATCTTCGGGGAATACTGGAAAAGATGATCCAGAAGACAAACCTGACAATCTTTAGGAGCGAGTTACTTATCTCAACTTGACGACGGGGGTAATCTTCGCTAACTTTTGCGTACATATGCATTGAAGTGTACAAATTAGGAAGAGGTGAACAAACAGATGAAGTCCGTTGCAGTATTTTGCTTTGTGTTTTGGATCTGGAGATATATTTTTGCTTGAAAGCCCTGAAACCAGGAGAAGTGGCTTTGCTGAGGGTAATTCGGCCTAACGAGGTGGATGATGTTTTCCCATGTGCTTTGTAATTCCCTCCAAAGTGTCTTAAAGTTGTGAATACTGAATATCCCCCCTCCCCTTTCCCCCCTTTTCACGTTGGGAATCCTTTTTATTTTTGGGCTTTTGGCTATCTGAGTCAGATAATGGCTTCCATGGATATTGTGTCATCCTAGACTCGGTCATGTTTTCGTCTAAGATTGTAGAAGATTGAGGGGGCTGTGTTTATTGAACTCGTTTTACAAGTTCTGTACAGTGGGGAGAACAATTGTCATGAACTGGGAAACTAATATAAAGTACAATGTTTATTTATGATCTTTGCTTTAATTTCTTTCTGGCCGGCCCTTGACTAGCATGTACCTTTCTATCATGGTACTTTTACTACAAATTGTTCATGCACGGACAAATTGTCTGTGAAATTTGTGTTGCCTTCCATGAACAAATCTGTGCGCATAATGCCCTGTTGTCTCTAGTAGTTGAAACAAACTTGATCTTGCTTCTCTTATGGATGTGGTTCATTCAATGTAATCAAAGCTGGCTGAAACATTAAGTTTCAAGGCTTTGGTGAGAAGTGAATGCTTGACAGGCATGAGCTCTTCCCGGAAGAAGTCATCTAGCTAACGCTTTCAGTTCGACTTCCTTGCCATTCTAAACGACTTCGTAGGTCCCTCGAAGTTCATATCTTGATTTTAGGTCTCACTGTCTCGGTAACCGTTTCATATTGGCAAAGAAATGTGGTTTCTGTTCAGTCAAGATACTTATGCTGCGGTTGAACTTGATTTCTGAAATTGATATCTGCATCATATTAAGCTGTTTGCCTCCAGCTCTCATCACCAATTTGACAGCAGAGCTAATTGTTAGAGTATAAATCTATTCTTGGGTTTTCAACCATCAGTTTAAGTCTTTGGTTGAGATGGTTCTTGAACATGATATTTAGAGCATTTTGAACAAGAGGTCTCGAGTTCAAATCTCAATAGGCTCCCATGTTAATTTATTGCGCAAGGTAAGGGAAATTTTTGCAGCAGCTATGCTTCAAGTCAAAAGGGTATTCGCATGAGGGGGTGTGTTAGAGTGTATAAACCTATTCCCTGGACCTTCAAACCATCAGCTTTAAAGCTTTTGGTTAAAATGGTTTTTTAACACTAATAACTAATTTTCTTGAAGGGAGAGAAGGCGCAATAGGGCCATGATGTGGGGGCAACTTTATTGCGTAGGCTGAAAATTTTCAATGCGTACATCATACTCTTAAGATTAAATACTCTCATGAGCTATGTCACCGTCATATATAAAAAATTGTCTTTATGCCGAATATATATATATATATATATATATATATATATATATATATATATATATATATATATATATGACAAGTGGGAGTACACAATCTTAGATGTGTGATATACATTATCGAAAATTTTATGGACCAAGATGGCAAGTATTTAGATATAGATGCTATTGATGAAGGGAGGTTGATTGACATGCCTATTTAGGCAGAAATGTCCATCCTTAAAAAAAGAAAAGAAAAGAAATAGATACTACTGATGAAGGGGAGTTATTTGATGTGGCTCCTTGGATTAGTTGGATAGAACTGTGCACCCTTTAAACCAAAAAAAAAAAGGAAAAAGCGATGGTAGATACTACTGGTAAAGGGGAGGAGTTTGACGTCCCTATTTAGACAGAATTGCCCACCCTTAAAAATAAAGGAAAAAGCATTGCGAAGGGGAGTCGGTTGGCGTGTCAATTTAGAGTTGCCTACCATTAAAAAAAAAAACAAAACAAAAGGGGCAGTGGAAAAAAGGAAAAGGGTGGCAAGAAATAGGAGGACCGCTTCTATGGGAAAGCCCTTAAAAGCCTTGGATTCCGTTTACTTCTTAAAAAATTTGATAAAAATAAAAGTTGAAGAAAAAAATATAGAGAAAATGAATTTTTTTCTCTTATTTGGATTAAGAAAAAAAATACAAAAATTTGGATAAGAAATCTAAATGTTGATGAACTACTTGAATCGTATTGATGTTATCTAAATAGTGTGAAGTTGGAGGAAGTTTGGAATTTTACTCAAACTTTCCTCACAATTTTATGATGAAAATTTTATCACTTGTGTCTAACAATTTTTTCACTTAACTTTCTTCTATATTTTTTTTCTTTGTGATTTTCTCTAAACCAAACATAAGAAAAAAAGTAATTTTTTCTAATTTTTTTTCTTTTCACCAAAATTTTCAAGGTCCAAAAGGAGCCTTGGGGAAAAAAGGGAGTGTGTGGAAACATCAGAAAAATTATTCATATTTTTAGAATCTAATGAACAATTAGCTAGAACATTTTTCAATGCTAAAATGTTGGTAGGAAGTGAAGCTATTGGGGATAAAGAAATCATCTATTTGGAATGAATACGATAGACCTTAAATAAAAGTAAGACTATGGCAATATTTCAGGAATAAACTCTAAGGCAACTGATATGGATATGGATATGTATGGGGAGAAGATAAATGAATGTGGATGTAATTTCACTTGAAATAGTGCGATTTATATCATCCCTAATTGTGATTCATTGTTATTCGACACTATATATACCTCTATGGTTATATTTTTCCTCTTTTTTGTCAACTAATTGTATGTGTGTATGTATGCATGTGCGGTGGGGGGGGGGGGGATGAGTGTTATGGAGAGAATGAGTGCTAGGGAGGTTTTACCTGGTCTAATACTACTCAGGAACCGAGTAATGTATTGGCGGAGTGGAAGGTGCATCACCTTTCATTAGCTAGTACAAGAATTTTGATCCAGGTGTCAATTTCTACTATTCAACCATGCAGTTTATAAACCTTCCTTGTGCTCCTTGTGACAAGTTGGATTGGAAGGCAGGGTTCTGTCACTCGAACTATAGTGAGGAACATAAAAGAGTCCATATTGTATATTGATCATGAATAAAGATGGGATGCCTTTTATTACATTCGATGTGATAGGTGGACTTCACTTTCTTGTCTAAACTTAGATTGTGTTCGGTAATAGAAATTGAAGTAGAGTTTAATGATTCATAATGGTAAAAGTATTATGGGCAGCTACCTGTAAGTATTTGGTAAAACAGTAGATGAAGTAGTGATCATAAGTTCACGTAATGTTATTAAAAAACTACTAAAAGTACATTTGAGAGCCTCTATTTAGTGGATACTTTGCAAATTACAAAATTATTCTTTATTTATTGACCCCTTTCATTCATTGTATACTTTTTAGTCACTTCAAATAATAAATATGCTATTTGAACAATTATCTTTTCCAAACACAGCTATTTTAAATCACTAATTGATTAGCTAACAACGTAATTAAGCATTAGTGGTTGACAGTTAATCATCAGCAAAACAACTAGCAGTTAGTAAAATAGTAACTATTACTAAAAGAACTAATTTTACCGAACACACCCATATTAAGAAGAAAGAAAATTTGTGGTTTGCGGCTGTGTGTCAAAGATTGCAAAATGAAGATGCAACCTTAATATGTCAAGACGCCTCACATAAATATGTTATGACTCACCATATAAAAATAGTTTTTAACACAACTATAGTTGATCTAATACTACGTGTAATTTTTTTATATATATTTTTAATTGACTTCACATGAACGTAGAATGTAGAACTAATTAAAAACTTGCTAATTGTACTGTTAAATGATACAAGTAAAATGGTTACTGATTGTAATCTTAGGATATCTAGTTGGAAGCAGAATCCTAAGAGATTTTTTTTATTGTAATAATTTTTAGTACAATTAAATATCTTGTGATCTCAAGTAGTAAAGACAAAAAATCAAATAATAACTATCTTACCACCTAAAGAGAAAAGTGTATATCTGGGCTAAATGTAAAGAGAATCCATTTAGATATCCATGCAATAGCTATAAAATATCCTATAATCTCAAATGACATTCAACTTTATAAAAACTATTGTCAGAGATAAGATAAGCTGTATTTAGATTCACCCAAACCTAATAAAAGTAAAATTATATTAAATATTACTGTTATTATTTATCCATGCAATAAATATATATAGGTTAAATATAAAGGAAATCCACATGGATAGATATCCATGCAATAAATATAAAATATTCCATAATCTCAAATTACATTCAACTTTGCAAAAATTATTATTAAAAGTAAGATTATCTGCATTTAAATTCATCCATCCCTGATAAAAATAAAATTATATTAAATATTATTGTTATTATTTATATATGTGATAAATAATAGCATATAAAATATAAAAATAAAATTATATTAAATAATAATATTATTATTATTTATCTATGTGATAAATAATAGTATATAAAATATAAAAATTAGGATTACCACTTTAGCACAACATTCCATCAATCAAGTCAAAGACCAAAACATAAGCATAGTTTCTTTCCAAGCTTGTTGACACATGCAAGAATGAGCACAGAAAGCAGGGCAAGTCGAGGCCACGCGCCACATAAAGCGCGTAGAGTGAGCTTGCTGGGCTGTGGTTGTGGAAGCCGCTTTTCTTCTCTCACCCCCTCCTCTCTTTCCGCGAATCAGCACGTGTCAACGCAAAGCGCTGACCCATTAGAATGGTCCACGTGGAGCGTTCCTACTGGGAAGACGCCGTTCCGTCAAGATCGCATCCTGAGCGTCCATTCCCCCAACAAAGTCAAGGCATCACCTGACTGTTCCAACTTTGGAAGTTAACCCAAACTCTCCTGACCCCTGGCTTAGAGAGAGAAACAGAGAGAGAGAGGAGAGAGAAAGGGGTTCTTCCGGAGGTAAACTTCTTCAATCGTGTTGAACAAGATTTAATTGCTTAATTGATTAATTAATCTTAGCTGCTTCTGGTGTTTCGCCAACTCAATTTCGAGTTTTTCTGTTGTCTAATTTGGTTTGCAGTAATTCTTGTCAATTGTTTTGATTCAGCTTCTACTAGCTGTAGCAATTTTGTGCTTGTTTGTAGGGTTTTTGTTTACTTGTTGCTGAATTTTGCTCTCGGAACTCTAATTTTCCTTTTTGTGGTTGTTGGATGTATATATTAAATTGTTCATTTACTTTCAATTTGGTTCGTTAGTTGGCGCTGAATTGCTTCAATTAATTTTTTCACTTTCCCGATTGTGTATAATTTGGGGATTTTTTCGTTGGGAGTTTGAGGTGCTGTTGAATTTTTTCGGAATCCCAATTGTTTGGTCCTTTGGTTGTCAATCCTTCCTTCTACTTGGTTAGTTTTGCTCCTGATTGAAAGAAAATAACCTTTGATATGCCAAGTAGATTAAGGATAGCAAGTGGGGTTTGATTTTGCTACTTTGTTTTTTCTCTTTTCCCCTAATTTTCCGTTGAGTTTAGCTCTCAGCTTATTTAGATATCAGTCTGATTCTTCTGCCTGCCCCAAAATGTTTGGTTGTTGTTTGCCCCTCCTTTTTTAGTCTACAGTTGGGGGGGGGGGGTCTGCGACCCGGTTTCTTTTATGGGCTTTTCTGTATCCTGCATCTTCTGTGTCTGATGGTGCTTATGATAGGAATTTATTGTTTCTGTCATTTGGTGTTAGTTAAAGTTTTGTATACTCCTGTTGCCTTTCCTCATATAGTTCTGGGTCCAGTTTATTGCTTGGGAGAACCAGTTTTTTGATGCAGCAGTGGCCTTTACAAGCTGATGTTCTGGGGAGCAGGGTACACTTTGCGCATAAGTTGATTCTTTGTGATATAGGATATGGTCTGAGTTTCCTTAAGTTACCTTAAATTTGGCCGTCCTTGATGTTCATGTGGCAGGTACGGATGTATTATAGGGGGACCAGGGGAAACGGGCTGAGGAGGTGGGGACTTAACCAGATGCCCATATGGTAGAAATTGTTAGTTGAAGTGAATTCATGAGTTTTACATTTAATGAACATGAGATCTAGTTTGTTCTTAATGTGCCTATGTGGTTTATCTTGTTGGAACTTTATTGAAAAACTCTAGTATGTTTGGGAAAAAGTCATCTTCATTAACTTTCTGTTTTGATGCCTACTGAATACCTAAAGTCATTTACAGTTTGGCGATTGTCTTTCCACAGTTATTGGTGCTGATTGAATCTCTTTGAGGGGGTG
This sequence comes from Selenicereus undatus, assembly GCA_017589665.1. Classification (NCBI taxonomy): domain Eukaryota; kingdom Viridiplantae; phylum Streptophyta; class Magnoliopsida; order Caryophyllales; family Cactaceae; genus Selenicereus; species Selenicereus undatus. Next base: position 6,007,112 of record JACYFF010031959.1, read on the forward strand.
TTACTTCCCCACTGATGCGTGCGTGGAAATATTGTGGTCAACGTTACGAGCATAAATCAAATGCCATCATTAAGGATGAAGAACAAGTCAAACATGTGTTGTTTGAGAGAGAAAAGTTGTCTGCGTGTTTGTCATAAATCTAATACAATAGCAAAAAAGCCATGCTCTCATCTCAAGATATCTCAGTTAGCAGCTGAATCTAGTGCTTTTTGTGAGAGCTGCCAGGATGGTAAGCATCATCAGTGTCTTAGTGTGTGTGCAATGGTTTCTTTCTTGATAAGCCTTGCACTTATTCTAATAGTTATATAACTAGAACAATGCATGACAGCTGAGAATGTATCAGGTTTCTCTCCCATGGTTTGGACTAGTATGAAAAGGGAAAGCCCTGAAATATGTTCCGCTAAAGAATGTTATTTTCCCAACAGGCTTCTTATTTTGGTGTTTCTTTCCGACACAAAAATTCTATCTTGGGCTGCTATTATTTTGGTTGATTAATTTCATCATAAATGTAACTGTGGATGTTGGTGTCTATTAATTATTAATCTACAAATCGCTGAGCTCCCTATTCATAAATTTGTCAAGGTCAGCAGCTGATCATGGTGATTGCCAGAATGGAGATCTGAGAGAATGATTTGCTGGCAGGTTGCTGTTCTAAAAGGAAAATAGGGAAGATAAATACTTAATAGATTGTGGTTGTGCTTTTAAGCATAAAATGTCCTCATTCATGCACAGCGAAGGGATTTAGGAGAAGAATTTTCTAGTGAATGGTCTGCAAAAGAAGTATTGAGTAGTGCTGTAGGGTTTAGGATAAGATATTCTTATATTTGGGACTTTTATGCGAAATAATGTCCTGAATACATTTACGGATTAATAAAAAGAATTTTTTTTTGAAATTTTATTTTTTCGCAGGATATAACCTGGTATGATATTTTCAAATATCCTGGAAGAATGGAATATTTAGATGTTAAAACTGGATCTTATGTTTGCTTTAGGAATTCATAATTGGAAATCTAGGGAAGCTATTTTTTTTGCGTTTTACCATAGGAATTTAAAAAATAAAAATCACAACGTTAGTGATAACAAGCGCTTTGCATGGGATTCAGGTTTGGGAGATTTTGGTGTAAATGATCTTACTACTAAAAAGCCTAGTGGCTACATTTGAAAGTTCCATGGAAAGGTTTTAAAAGGAATGTGAACATACTTAAAGCTAAAGTAATTGGAGATTAAAAATAATGAGAAGGTAAAATACAAATAAATAAGTAGACAATCATTGCATTAAGCACGAAGGTGCTAATAACAGGCCCTGAAAATAATGCTCGGTGTGAGATTACAGTAGTGTAGGAAAAATTTACAAATGAGATTAGATTTGTTTAAGTGATTTAAAGAAGCACGATTGATATCCATGATTAATGCCAAAAACTAAATCAAGAAACTTAGAATGAGTGAAAGCCTAGAAGCTTGAAAATTGTTTTCCTCTATCGCCTACCTTAGTCCTAGAATGCGAATCAGTCCTATCAAGTTCGTGTCCTTTGTAAGCATCTGTTAGAGTGATCTTGTCACTTTTCCTGCATGTGCCCTCCTCATGTGGCCCAACCATCTTGGTCTTGCTTCACACGTTGTATCCTTAGTAACGGCCGCTTAAGCCTTCCTAGAGTTGCTTCATTCCTAATATTCTCTCTCCTAATTTGGTCACACATTCAGCAACTCATGCTCGTCTTTGTACCTATCATTTCGCTCAATTGGCTGATATTTCGCATGATAGAATAGGCTACTCTAGCAACCATGGATTGATAAATTAGAGCAAAATATTTGAGAAGCAGATGAATAAGTAACAATAAGAAAAAAATGCCTAAAGTCTATTCTTATTCCTTTCTGCTACTCAGCATGTATTTTTGACTTTTTATGCTTATCTGTTTGCTGTTTGCATAGTATCAGCAAGCACTGACATGAGTATCCATGATGGAACAACTATCTCTGAAGAGTTGCTCGGTGATGGAGACATCCAATGCAAGCAGTTGCGCTCATCTTCCGATGATTCTGCAGTGATTGAAGGAGAGGTAACATCCAGCTGCCTCCAACTTTCTTTCTTTTTAGATCCTGTTGACATGAGTTATATTTGCTTAGCATAAATTGTGGAGATTCTAAAGGTATTACTTCTGGATAGATACCTTATCCTGTTCGTGAAAGAAGGGGGATGTGTACTTTTTACTGAGCTTTTCAAGGGTGTTTCGAACAGAAGAGGAATGTGTTCTTGTTACCAAGCTTTTAGATCCAAGATTCCTTTAAAAGTTTCGAGTACCTTACTAGGTTCTCTGGTTGCGTCCAGTGATGTTTTAATTCTAACTTGCTTGAATTATGCTATGAACAGGTTTAGTTGATTCTGTTAAAAATTTATGTAATTTATTGGATCACCATAGATCTATACTTGTAACTTTTTTCAAGTTATTGGTTACTGTACACTATGAGGTGAGTGCCTAGAGTTATTGGTTACTGTACGCTATCAGGTGAGTGTCTGTGTTGTTCATGCCCTTTACGGCCTTCAGTTAATGGTTTCAAGTCAAGCAAAGGGCCTCTCCGCAACATGCCCGTCAAGTTTGCTTTATATGTCTGACATCTCTTCTAAAACCTGGAGCCTGATTGGAACTTCTCCAAGATATGACCATAGCTATGTGATTCCTCCTCTCCTACTGTGATCCAGGATCTTTGAATTCAAATGCTATTCCTCTGTGATCTGAAACCCCAGGATAACATTCAATTTCCATAAACAAGCGATCGTACTTCATAATTCAAAATCTTATGTCGAGAACAAAATAGTCGAGAAAGGTGACTTGGACTTACAATGAGATAAACATCCTTTGGATGTTCATATCGTCAACTTGAAATGCTGCGGAAATGCTTTGTCACTAAGAAAAATGTAGACTCTTCTAAAGATGACGTATTAATTCGGACATGGAGAAAACATTTATTTTAATGAAGCAAATTAGTTTTTCAATGAATTTTGATCCTAAATGCTTTAACAATGCCCACATCAATCCTGGGTCCTTTCTAAGATGCTTATTATGGTCGCTAACTCCTTCCACAACTGGAAATGGTAACTATTGGTATGACTAATTGATGCTATCTGATTTTTCTGTATCACTCAAGATTCACATCTGGGAAGTTTTCAGTCTCCCATAATTCCTACGGTCAAGTTTCCATATCTTTCTGACATATAGATATGTCTTTCTTAAGCATCTACTTGCCACTCCCCTCTCTATCATATCTTGACATTTATTATTTCATTTAGAAAAGTTCTGCCCAGCTGAATCTAGCCTAGATTATGTTGGAGTTTACATGTCCTTGCGAGAAAATGAGTGTTCTTATTTCCAGCTATAAATTCTTTCCCGTTCTTGGTAATGGGGTTGATCGATAGTGTGTGGAACATATTATGGAAACCTGTGTTACTTGGACTCTTCATTTTGCATCAAGTACCGGTGTTGGAAACTTGATACTTGGACATGGGTATGGCCCTTCATGTTAGACTAAGAATGTACAAAATTTCTCAAAAAATTTGGAGGCCAAGTCTAAGACGACACCTGCGTAAGACATTTGACACTAAAACATGGGTATGGTCAGTCCAAGTAACACAGATGGAAACCTGTTTATTCGCTAGATATTTACGACTAAACATTTTTTACATCACAATTTGATTGCCATAAGTAGGGGCTGTGATAGTTGTTGATGTTGCAGTGTGGTGGAGCTGATTCAATGGCTTTATTTGTCAATATGGTCTGGTTTGACCTATGGACTGCTGTGAGATTTAATTGCACGGTCTGACGGGGTGTAGTTACTTATGTGAAATTTCTAGACTCCGTTAGTCATTAGAGCTTAAAAGAAAGGCTCAGTCCCAGATTATCCAGCAGTGATCAATGCCAGCCTCTCTTAGGTCCCTGGGAGCCTGACGTCTGCAGAATTTTTTAGTAAGGGATATAACATTCCAAAATTTTGAATATCCACCCTGCTTTTGTGATTAGTACTTATCTTGTGTAGGATTTGTGAAAGAGCCTTGGAGATTATGTTAGTAATGAAGGTTTGGACTTTCATGCCTATTGTGACGACCTTGTGTCCTTATGATGTGCTGGCCATTCTTTTTTATGCATTACTTTCCATTTTGTATGTTACTCTCATGTACTAGCTATTAAGAGCATGGAAAAACAGGATATATGGTGATAGGACTTATAAAAAGCTTTCTCTTTTGTCTATGCCCTCCCCCCCACCCCCCAAAAAACCCTTATTTTCTTTTCTAATACTAAGGGTTTGTGCTAAAATGTCTGTGTCTTCTTGGCTGATAGCTACGTTATTATGTTATATCAAAAACTGACTTGATGTCTTATTCAGGATTTACACTCAGTTTCATGCTCCGCAAGCCTTGAGACAATTTTCTCACCCAGTCTTGCTCAAAATGATGTTCATAATGCACCAGACTTTTGTGACAATGCAGGTAAAGCTATACTCTCTGCAGACCCTTAATTTGTTTGGGGGAGGGGAGGGGGATAAGGATGCTCCTTAAGGATTGTGTACTGTGTGCCTTTGTTTTGTTGTTCTTGTTGTTATGATTCTTCTTCTGTTTTCCCCCATCCTCCCCCTTTTCCCTTCTCTTGATTGATTATTATGGATCCGTCATTGATTGCATCCTCAACAAGAACCCAAATGTCCAAATAGGAATATGAAAGAGCTAGAACCCCCCCGGGGGGGGGGGGGATAACCCACCCAAGGATTCAAATGATCCATTCTGCGACATGATGACCACATTGGAAAAGTTGTGCAGTTGATACCAAATTTTCACCCCGTGACAATCACAATATGGTAGCCATTGTCTTAGAGTGATTTCGTAATATTGCGACTGAAATTGCAATTGCAAGCAAAACTGCATTTTGAATCCTCCCTACCCCTCCCCCCTTCTGAAAAAATCAGAAGTTGTCTAAAGACCAAAAGTTGTTATCATTGAGAAAGATTTAGTCATCATGGTTGCTTCAGATTGTTTGGGCTGCAAATATCAGTGCTTGCGGTATGGAAGCTGCTGTTATATGTGCATGCAGCTGCCTGTAGTAGAGGAGTTTTCTCTGCTGATAATTACTTATAAGTAAGCTAGAGACTTGGCTATGTAGACTTAATCTTAGTGGCAGGAACCTAAAACTCCTTGCTGACCTCTCACCATGATCTCAAAATCGATAGCCTGAATTGGAGCAAATTGGTGCAACTAAATTGCAAACTATGTTCCATTACCTTGGTTCACTGCCAAAGCTATCCATCATTGTAGTAACTGTAGGTGTAGTGAAGGTAAGCCCAATCCCTCCTTCCTCTGGAAAACCAAAATAAAAAGTTCTTGTAGCCATATGTTAAAGGTAGTTTGGTATTATCTTTCCTTAGAGACAAGGATTCATTCCTCCTTGCCTTCAGTTCAAGTTCTTCATTCATGTTTTGTCTATGTAAAGCATGCTGACATTATTACTTTGATACATAGTGATACTGTAATGTGGTTGCTATCTTTTACAGTGGCCACTTCAGCATGGGGCTCCCTTATACCATGCATCCCCCTTGATATCTTTATGTTCAAATGCCCTGTACTGTATTGTCAATGAAGATATTCTCATTGTTTCTGTGTCGCAGGAACCAATGTTGATCAAGATACTTCCCATTTGGGCACAGCAGATGAAAGTGATGGTAATAGTGGAAGTTCATCTGACCACCAAACTTGCAATATATCAGATTTCTACGTTTCGGACATGGTTCTTGCAGGTTTACCATTTGATGGGGGTTCTCTGTGTGATGACTTTGTTATATTTCCTGAATATGATACTGCAGACTCCAACATCTTCTTTGATGTTGCGGAGCGACACATCACTTTGCCCTTCCTTGATGACTCTCTGGAATCAGGTCAAACTCTCAACGGTGGACCATCCGTGGAAGCAAGGATGGATTGTGATAATTCTAGCTTTCTGTTCGCTATTCACCAGGTTCGCCCTGGTGATCAGCCAGCTGATCTCAGGCCATACGTTGATTCAGATGAAACACCATATTTTGATCCACATTCGTTTATTAGAAACTTGCCTGACCTATCGGATGTTGTGCCTGATGATCGACCAACTATTTTGCCAAAGGAATCACGGGAAAGGAAACCCATTACTTTGGTACTTGATCTAGATGGTGAGGACTTCGTATCTGTTTGTCAAACAAATATTTTTGGTCTCTGCAAGATTTTTGCATTTTGCTTTTTTGCCTTCTGCTTTTTGCTTTTTGGTAAAATTTTACTTGAGTGCATGACATGAATTGGAGCTGTTAAAATTTTCTTGGACCTTTGCTAAAGTTCGATGATTTTGTTTGACATGGGGACAATTGACTAATAATACTACTGTCACTGTGTAAGCTGAAGTTGACATATGGGTCTTTGACTAAAATCAGTAGAATATGACAACAAAAGGGAATATCATTCTGACCTAGAAAGAGGGGAGAGACAATAAAGAGTTCTGGGGGAATATGAATTTCACATCTACTGCTGCTAATGTTCTAGTTTAGATGACCAAAGCTATTGCTTAGATGAATTTTTTAAAACAACAACTACATGGAATGCAAATCTGTCAGAGATGCTTCAAAATCTTGTCATTTCTATCAGAATTTTGGAGAGATGTGCAGTATGCAGGGTTAGAATTGGCATCATGAGACTGTTCATAATCGGTGTAGTGTTATACCTGTTGGAACCAGTCCTGCATTCTCTTGTGCACTTGATTACATGGACTCGGGTACGGGGTGTCGGAGACGGATACGGATCCAAGTGTCTGACTCGTCGAAGCTATAACTTTAGGACACGAGGACACTGTCCAAAAATTTGGACACGAATGTAGGACTCATCTTTTTACATGTGGAACTTGCAATTCTGAATTAGTTTTTCAAGAATATTTCAATAATCAAAAGGTATTCACTTATGAAACTGTTAACATGAAAGATCCATTGAAAGAATAATGGAACAAAGAAGGAAAAAGACCATATATTCCTAACTTTTTTCACCCCTGCTGCTTTAGGCTTTGGATAAGGTCCGACACGTATCCTATGTCCTATCTGTGGAGTCTCGTGTCCGACATGGGTACGGCGGGGCAAAATGGAGAGTCGAGGTATCATAAGGTAGGACATAATTAAAGAACATATTTTGAAATTCCCGAGGGGACTAGTTCGACCGTTCAAATACAATGATTTTGCGATTTTTTCCCCTCTTTGTTTGTAGATTTTGTGAACTTTTTAGCTCTTCTTCGTTTGTAGATTAAAAGCTATTCGCCAAAGAATAGAGCATGCTACATCGAAACCTAGGTGGGACTATTATTTGCCGATTTATCTACCTATATGCTCTTTTGTTCCTGGTTTTATTTGAGACACTTAGTATCTGACATCAGTTCATTTGTTGCAGAAACCCTTGTCCATAGTACATTGGAACATTGTGAAGATGCAGATTTTACCTTCACAGTTTTCTTCAACATGAGGGAACACACTGTATATGTAAAAGAAAGGCCTCACCTTCGGACCTTTTTGAAGAAAGTCGCGGAGATGTTTGAAGTTGTTGTCTTCACTGCCAGTCAGAGCATTTATGCGGAACAACTTTTAGACATATTGGATCCTGATGGGAAGCTTATTTCCGGTCGTGCATATCGGGAGTCATGCATTTTTTCTGATGGAAGTTATACGAAAGACTTGACAGTATTGGGTCTTGATCTTGCCAAGGTTTTGATAATAGATAACTCGCCTCAGGTATTTCCCTGTTAATTTTGTTGTCTACATCGTATTGGGAGAGAGAGGGGGAGGGCTTGTCTGAGACTAAGCTCTATTCCGTATTCTCTTTCTGCAGAAATTCTCTTAATGTTGCTCATACTTTATTGTTAAATTCCAGTGTCACTGTCACTGAGGCTTGCATGATAAGAATTCGATTTGGTAGAGCCATAATGATGGGTACCCTTCTATTGGATGGATTATGGGGTGCTGATTGTTAAATCTTACAGTATAGAAATGGCAAGGTTTTGTCTTTGCATGCCAATGGCATGGATGGTGCTTGCGGGGTTTTCCTGTCTTGTCTTCAGGTTTCAGTTCTCTTAGTTTTCTAGACAATATTATTTCACCGGGTGCAGGAGAGAGGGAGAAAGGGTAGTTGAGTCATGGTTGCAAGCATGCTTATAGAGTGCTCATTTTTGTGACACTAGTTCTTCCACTCAGGTTTTCAGGCTACAAATCAATAATGGGATTCCAATAAAGAGCTGGTTCGATGATCCATCAGATAATGAGCTAATCTCATTGATTCCCTTTCTGGAGACCTTGGCTGAAGCTGATGACGTGCGCCCACTTATTGCTAAGAGATTCGGTAACAAGGAATAAAGCCCCTTGTTCTCTCTTTTTATCTAGAGTTCCTGCTGATTAACTCTTCGATCCATTTTTGCCAAAGCAAGCTGCCAGTCAAATGGTCCATTCCTGTTTATCTTTCTTGCTATAATTTCCAATAATTAGTTTTTCTGCTTGAGGTGGGCCTGTCTTCTTTATTTCTCCTCCTGGCTGATAACCGTTGTGAGTGTTAACATATATTTGCCCAAGGTAGTTCGAGGAACATCTTTGATGATTTGCTTGTACAGATGAAGACGCTATTATTTTGGATGAAGTTGTATATGATTTGTCAGTACTCGTAGTTCAATCATTTGGGAGCCTGTAGAAATCAATGCTAGACATGTTTGTAGAAAAATTTCTCTCAATGTGGTTGAAAATTCAGGAATAAATGTGCATATCACTTTGATTTGAAAATAGTGGACCATAGTAAGCGGTCAATAAATTTCCGTTCTTCTAATTATAGTGCCTAGCAGATTCAGATGCTGATCCATTGTAAAAACCTGGAAAGTCTCCCTCAATATAGCTTCTACCATGTATTGGCAATTCCTTCAATAACAAAGTCCTGTGCTTTGCTGGAGATAAAATGGGGGAAAAAGAAAGTAAGATGTAAGTAAAAGGATAGAAAAGAGGGAAGAGTAGGATGATGGTGAAAACAAGAAGCGGATATGACAGAATGAAGGGAAGTTAATAGGAGCAGGGTGAGGAATAGGATCATAGTTCAGCAAGTGTGATGAGGGCTGTATCTATCTGAACAGATCCCCCCCACCACAACAAAAAAGAAAAGAAAAGAAAAGAAAAGACCAAGGAGAAAAGGAAAGAAAAGAAGGGGCCGAAAAAGGAAAGGAAAGATCAGAACCAAGAAGAAAAATAAAAAGAACAACCAGGGAGAAATCTTTACTAATTGTTTGCTTGAAAAAGTTGTGTTGCAATTGTCCCCTCTTTTATTCTGTGAAACAATTTTCTTGCAGCTTTCATCTTAGATGATGTACTTCTCTGCTTGTCAGGGGCAATTGGTAAGGCTGCATACAATTTTATATCTCACATCCTATTTCTGCAGGACCCCACACTTGTGCATTATTTGTTAATTGCTGAGCGTATGCCTTACTAGAATGTGTTGTTAAATGTAGATGAATTGCCTCTCTATATATGTCTAGCAAACTTATAAGCTGTAGGCCATACATGAATTAGCTTTTTCTAGAAATCGAATGTGAAGACATAACAGGTCTGGAAAGGGGTCTTCAGTTGGAATGAACTTGGCATGGAAGGAGAGGATGATAAGAACTTTAGGTTAATGCTTAATGCATCAGTGTCCGCCTGCCTTCTAGAGGAGCTTTAAGAATAGGTTTCAAATTGATACTAGGGCAATAGTTATTTCTGTTGTTCTGTGCCTACTATGTGTAAGTCTTGACCTGATGTAGTCATCCTTTATGAATTTTTTGATTAACAAAGCACACTGCAAAATTATGAGTGAATGTCAAAATTGCTTGCGGACTGTGCGTACTGCCTGAATAAGGAATGAGGGTGATACTGAAATGGGGACGATTTGCCAATTATGAACTTTCAATTCATTTACCTAGCTTCATTGAAAAGTCCTATAAATGGAATGACGATTTTCATGGTTACATGGATGTCACTGGTTGTACCACGCACTAGGCCCAGCCTTGTCCTAACTGAAAGTGTTGAGATGACGCGTGAGCAAATAAAAGAGCTCTTCTTGATTCATCAGCTCTCTCTAATTCTTAAAAGGATGACACCCATGCGTATCTTCTAATGTTGAACTAATTTTGGGATGTTGCATCTTCCATGCTCAAACGACATCTAGGTCGAGGCCCAATCTGTATCTTGATGTCGTTCCAAGACTAACTTAGCCAGCCTTATTTAGTACAAGTCCAAGTCCTTGTGAGGTATAATTTAAAAAAAAAAAATTGCTACAGTTCGGGGTGGCAGTGAATACGAAGAATCTATGTTACATGGACTCGGGTATAGGGTGTCAGACACGGTACAGATCTGAATGTCCGACTCATCAAAGCTCTAACTTTAGGACACGGGAACACCGTTCAAAATTTGGACATGGATATGAGGACTCATAATTTTACATATGGAAGTTCCAATTTCAAGTTAATGTTCTGAGAATATTTCAATAGCTACATGGTTGTCAAATTGCCAAACGGTTGAACATTAAAGATCCATTAAAATAATAGCGCATGAAGAAAGAAAAAGATCACATCTTCCTAATTATTTTCACCCCTACTGCTTTAGAGTTTGGATAAGGGTCCAACAAAGATCCCATGTCCTATCCGGAGAGTGTCATGTCCGACACGGGTACGGTGGGGCAAAATGGAGAGTCTGGGTATCATAGTGAAGAATTGAAGAACAGTATGTCGATGAGGAGTCTGTTTTCTTGACCACCCCATTTTTGGGGGGGGGGGGTCCACTTGATCATCGGATAAACTGAAGTGATTGTTTCTATCATAAGTAGAAAGCTGTCATGATGAACATGGACAAATGAAGTAATTGTTTCTGTACCTATAGAAAGGTAAAACTCAAAAAAGCTGACATAGCTGTTGGGCCATAAAATTATTAGGGTGAAATCGCTGCTGTCATTTCTAGTGAAAGAAGTGCTGAGCCTTAACAAGTGGATAGCATAGATTAAATTGCTCGATGATCTGGGGCTGTCTTTTTCTTTGGTGGGGAGTCTGGCAGTATGTGTATGCAGGCTGCGTGCACTTGGAATATCTGTAATTGTTACACATTTTTCGGCTGTTTGTTGATCGTTACTAATATTGATGACCTTGCTCTCTTTTCATTCTTTGCTTCTATGTTGCTGAAGTTCTTGTCAGAAAATTGAGAGCGAAGAAGATATGTATTCATATCCAGCTTACATGGGGGGATTGTGTATATACTTAGTTTTAAGACCAGATATCATGGCTTAATGAAGATTAGTTGTTATGGACGTGAAAAATAACAAAACTTTTTAAATGTCTTGTGAGTTGTGAGGGAGGCTAAGCGTTAGTGGATTAAGCTTGCTGTTTGTTTTGGTTCAAGATCACACATAATTCATTGGAAGAAGAGGCACAAAAGAAATTTTGGTGTTGCATTTGAGAAGCTTCAAGAATCAATGGACTAAATTCTTTTTTGTCCATACAAAGTGTACCAATTGTTTCCGAGAGTTGGAAAGATATATATGTAGTTTATTTTTGGATTCTATTCCCTCATTTTGCCCCATTCCTGTGCATTTATGATGTACTAGGTGTTTGGCTTTCTCCATGCTATTTCTCTCGTAGGTTCGTTCGTTCATCATCATAGTTGGCGACTTGAGAGTAATACATCCCTAGCTGACATGCACTAGCAGATCGAAGAATTCGAATTTTGTAGCTTTATAGCTGAGGAAGTACTTCAATAGCAATTGAAAAAGTGCGGCACTTCACACCTGGCTGCAGCACAATGCTGTTGATATAATCCCAGGGATGTTAGGGTTTGAGGGTTGTGAATTGATTGTTCACAACGATACTTGGCACATCTATAGCGCGAGCCCACGGCACTATGAACTGTAGAGAACTTTGTTTTGCTTGCTTCAATTTCCTTGTATACCAATGTAGATCTATCCCATAGCAGCATGGAATTTCTTATTATCTATATGAGCATTATTTTTTGTCATAGTACTAGTGTTCCCCCCCCCCCCCCCCAATCAGTTTATTCTTATTGTTATCCTTTTATAACACCATCGGTAATGCTCATACCAACACAGTTTTCATAGCGTTTTGGGTAATGATGTAACATATTTTGTTTAGTGCAACACCTCGTACATATGGACCTCACCACACCTTGCAATACGATCCCTACTGGCTTTTGTGCTTACTGTTTGTTGGTAGTGGGAAGCCGTGGCATTCCCTCCCTCGCCCACTCCAGGTGTAACAGTCCTCCATTCATGCAGTGATGAGTGTTTTGTTCCCATCTTGAAACTTTGAAGTTTCAGGAAATTGTGGTGGCAAAAGCTGATTGCAGTGTTTAACATATATATTGAATAGCCAGAGTTTTTTTATGGAAAAGGAGTTGGATTATTAACCTGTTTTCAGTTGTATGTACTGTTCAATAAGTCCAAATGTCAAAAAAGTGCCGTTTTTACGGTGTGTGTTGTCAACTTGTTGATGGACTTGGCATTTTAACTGATCTTCGATTCTGATTTGTGAAGTGTGCTGAGAGAATCCATAGTTCTTCAGTTGGAGAAACCAATTGATCTCTGTAAGTCAAGAAGATATATGCAAAAGCCCCTTTAAATTGTATCTAGTTTACCATGTTGCATACCTTATTGCAGGTCATGTAACGATTCTTAAGGATTTGCTGCCTTTTGGAAATATTAATAGGTACGCTTACATGCCTGCCATTTCTGCCAAATTTTCAAGACGACTATGGCTGTTAGAATTTTACTTTGTTTTCTTTTTCCCTTTATAACCGTCTTTTTAGTTGTAAGTTATGCACCTCTTAATCAATGAACTGTCTAGTGTCATAAAGAGGATCTGGGATGCTATTTCTTCATCCCTATTTTTATCTTTTCAGCACGTATCTTGTGTGGTCAAACTGCTTGTGACCACTGCCATGTAAATCTAGATGTTAAATAAAATTGAGCTGGATTTTTTTGTTCCTCCAAATGGTGTTTGATTTATATACTTCAGTGTTCTTGAATGGTGGAATGTTGTTCTGTCCTTCTATTCTCCATGAAGAGGAAGGATTGTCCTACCAGCTTTGAATGAGTGCATTTGTTTGTGAACCTTCTGTAAACTTGGTTCCATAAGGTATCTCATTTAGACGAAGCATCGCCATCAGCTGTATTTGAAATTATTATCGCCTGGATAGTTGGTTTTGGAGTGATTATTAGCTGTTGTAATCCCAAGTATTGGAAAAGCTATCCTGTTTATGTAGTTAACTGTCATATGCCTCTTTACTCGCTGAGGTAAGGCGATGAACACTTGATCGCCGATCCCCCCATCTTTTATATGGGCATCAAACAGGGAAGAAAAATAAAGCGTCAAGGCAGGGGTTTTCCTAAGTGACATTAGAATAACGGTATTGTGTGATGGTTAAACCCGCTCCTGATTGATGGAAATGTGGGGTAAACTAGTAAGACATTACTGATATGACATTGCTTGGGTTGGATACTTGGATGTCCCATAGGGAAGGCGGCATAAAATGTAAAAAACGAAAAAAGTATTAATTTGAGAGAGTAATGATATATGTTTTGTAACAAGATACTTCTTAAGGTTCTGTTTGGTCATTGGAAATTTTGGTGAAAAGAAAAGTTGAGGGACAAAAAATGTGAATGAAAAAAAGTGGGGAGAAAATGAGTTTTTTTGTTTTTTGGTTTGGATTGAGAAAAAAATACAAGAATTTGGATGAGAAATTTAAATGTTAACGAACTATTTGAATTATATTGATGTCATCTAAGCTATGTAAGGCTGAAGAAACTTGAGAATTTTTCTCAAACTTTCCTTCCAATTTTATGAGTAAAATTTTATCACTTATTTCTAAAATTTTTTTCACCTAACTTTCATTCATATTTTTTTTCTTTGTGATTTTTTTTAAACCAAACACAAGAAAAAAAGTAACTTTTTCAATTTTTTTTCTTTCCATCAAATTTTTTAAGGTCCAAATGGAGCCTAAATGTTTTACATTGACCAAAGTTAACATGTTAAATTATTTAAAATTGCCAATTTTTCAATAGTTAGACTTAATTATAAATTGTAAAACTCTAGTTTTCTTAGGCTATGTCGACGGATGCAAAATGACACTCTAATTAGATCAATAATATCTACAAAAGCATATCATATGTGCAATTTTCTGATCATGAAAAAATACGGATAATAAGATGATTTACGAAATTTATAAATTGTAACATCCTTCTACACAATCATACAATTTTTGAAAAATTTAATATATATTAATATAAATTTTTAGTTTAAATAAGACACTTAAGAAGTGACTTACATCAAGATATTTATCATTTTGTATTTTAAAATACACTAATATCAAGTTTCAATTGTGTTTGCTATTTGTCGTGGTTAATACCAAATTCACAATCGCTTGTTGTAGTCTTTTCTTGCTCAAAATGTAGCGTGTTTTTCCACATGTAATATCAACTGCTCTACAAACACAAGCACTTTGGCTCAAGACAAGCACACTGACGCGGCGATTAGAGCTGGGAAAAGCTGACCCGACACGATTACCGACCTGAACCCGACACGAAGTTAAGTGAGTTTGGATATAAATTTTTGACCCGTTTAATTAAATGGGTTGACACGTTCAACCCGTTTAATTAAATGGGTTATGTTCAGGTCGAGATTCTCGACACGAAAAAGTACCTATTTAACCCGTTTAATTAAATGAGTTAAATAAGTCAACTCATTTTTTTATTTTTTATCTAGCCATTTCCTTTTTATTAGATAATTAAGAATATAAAAATTTTTAGAAACTATGAATTATGATGAATCTGGGGAATTTCAAAGAGAAATTATTTAATATGATATGTAAAATTAATTTTTAACACTGTAATTACGTATTAGTTGAAAATATTAAATATGTAAATAGTCAATTAAGCGACTCAACTTGACCTGTTTATCTTAAACGGGTTAAGCGGGTCAACCCGTTTAAAAATTAAATGGATACAGGTCAAGATTTTTCAACCCGTTTAATAAACGGGTTAGGTTCAGGTTGAGAAATTCTCAACCCGTTTAAGTTCGACACGAACACGAACCCGACCCGACACGACCTATTACCCAGCTCTAGCAGCGATGCCTGGCCTTTTTTTTTTTTTTTCATTTTTAAAATTTGAGTATGATGAAATACCATCTTCTAGGCTTTTTTCCCCAAAACAAAGGAGAGACATTTGCAGAGCACTCAATTAACACTTTAGCTGGATCAGTAGTAGCAGAGGTAGAAGCAGAGGAAGATGGTGCCATCTGAATGTGGCTTGCGATGCGAGGCTATATCCATTTTCCAATTTCCAACTCGTCCCTCGTTCGACCCAATGCCAACATCGTTTACCGACACACTAGTTTTCTTGGCCGTTCTTTGGGAATGTTGGAATGCGCGAAACCGCTTCATCTTCAAACAGATGGGAATCTACACACCCTTGCCAAGCGAGCTATTGATTCCTCAAAGCTTACCGAGAAGCCAAAAAGGGCGAGACCACAATGATTCCAGCTAAACATCCAACTCATGGACCCCCCCCAAGCTGGGTATCTCAAGCTAAATTTCGATGGCACAGTATCTGAGACTCTCTCTGGGGTTGGGGATTTGTTCTTCGAAATCAGGAAGGAGATGTCTTCCTTGTTGGAGCCAAGCACGGCCATGGCCAAGCCAACGCAATAGTGGAGGAAGCTAGATCGTGTCTATTTGCGTTGCAGTCCCCCTTAGAGTACAGAGCACGCACTATCATCATATAAGGAGATTGCCTCCCCTTGATTAATATGCTCAAGTCTAGACAGTGCGTTTTTATGTCTATGATATTCTCTCCTTTGTCGAACAGTTTGATTTTGTTTCATGGTCTTTTGTAAAGAGAGGTGGAAACATGGTAGTCCATGATCTTGCCCATAGACAATCCCCTTGTTTGGTGGGCACGATATGGGAGTCTGATGTCCCCGACGATGTCTTTGAACCGGTCTCAAATGACATGTATGCTTTTATTGATGACAATTTAATATAATCACCCTCACCCCCTGTTTTACCAAAAAAAAATAAAATTGCAAAGTTTGTTGAGGTCCACTGCAACTGTTAATTACGGAACAAAGCTGATTGCATTTGCCTAAAATTGTAACAAGAACACATAGGACAGAAGAATTTGACAAATTCATTTGGGACATCATATAGGTAATACGTTAATGTGTTAATTAGTATAAATAAACATAATATGTTAAAGTGTTAATTAGTACTAAGGTCCTGTTCGGCAAAATTAGTTGTTTAGGTAGCGGATAGCTGTTTAGATAGCGGATAACTATTTAGATAGCGGATAATGTTTCTAATTTAGCTGTCTAGATGAGCGGGTTAAACTAATGCGTTCAGTAAATTTAGCTATTAGGTTAGCTGATTAATATAAATTGACATAACATAATATAGATAATTTTCGAATATAAAATTTTCAAAAGAATATTTTTTGACTAAAAAATATAAAATGCTACTTTTACATGTCGAACGTTAATACTATTAGCTTTTCAAAAACGCTAAGATCCTGTTCGGTAAAATTAGCTGTTTAGGTAGCAGATAGCAGTTCAAGTAGCGGATAACTATTCAGATAGCGGATAGCGTTTCTATACGTTAATACTATTAGTTTTTCAAAAACGTTGCTTAAAACACCGAACGCTACTTGAAATGCTATTCAAAACACTAGTTTACCAAACATTAAAAATTAACTAATTAGTGTATTGACCTGGTCAAAACACTAAATACTGCCCAAAACGTTGTTGCCAACCATGGCCTAAATACTACTTGAAATACTAGTCAAAATACTAGTTTATCGAACACTAAAAATTAATGAAACTGATCGTAGCTCTCAAAAATTATGGACGGGCATAGTGAACCATGAAAATTGTTTAGAGAAAAATATCCCCAATTTGAAGATATTATAAACAAAGTCATCAATAGAAAATCTTTTGACCTATCTTGGTTAAAGGAATGTAAGGTTAAGATATACAACCATTGTTTTTTTTTGGGAGGGCGGGGACATGTTCCTTCTTATACCTCTTTTCATCTTTGAAACTCTCCCTTATTAGATTGTCCCATGAGAGAATGAATTTTCTATATAAATTATCTTATTTTAGCATTTTAAGTATTTCAAAAAAAAAAAAAGACTAAACAAAAGGGTCTTATATACTTTAACTATGTAATGGTATAGGGGGTGTTTGGTAACAACAACTTTTTGAGAAAAAATAGCTGTTTGAGAGGATTTTGGCTGTTTTGACAAAGTTAAACAGCTAAAGGGTGTTTGGTAAAAAGTTGTTTGCAATAGCTGTTTAACTCCAAAAAGCTCTTTTGAAAAAGCTATTCTCATTAGCCTTTTGAGAAGAGTTTTTTGTAGAAATGACATAATTATCTATAAGTTTGAAAAAATTACACACATCCCATTAAAAACTAATTCATAAATAAGGGCATAAATGAAATTTTACCAACATATTGTTTAGAAACAGCTAATTTTTACCAAACACTTTTTCTAAAAACAGCTAATTCAAACAGCTAATATAAATAGCTAACAACTAATACAAACAGCTAACAGCTAACAGCTAACAACTGTTTACCAAACAGGGCCATAGATGTATTTAATTTCCCCTTATTTGGTAGGGTGTAAACATCTAGGCACAAAAGTGGAAGTTAGGGCAACTAGTATAAGAAAGTTAGTAAAAAAATATTTTGATGATTAATATGGATTAAAAAACTTAAGCAAAAAATCAACATCTTCTACAATTAAGACAATATCTGTCCCACAATAATTTTACTTATATGTAAACTCTCATCTCAACTTTAACAAATGATTTCAACTACATATTATGTGAATTCATCTATTACTTGTGTTGATTATAATAATTACAGCATCATATCCCAATGTGGATTGGAGTTCATCTGATAGAGTTCCACAATAGTTATTAAAAGTATTTCAACATAGCTATATACCATTCTTTTGATCGTTAGCAATCCCTTAGGCTCTCATTATTGCTCTTGCAGCATGGTCTACTACATAATAGTTTGTGTGTTGACTCTCATTCTACAGTAACGCTTATATATAATGTAATTTAAATAAAAAACTGAAATTACTTGATTTTGAACCTAATGTTATATTAGTCATTATTATTCCGTTTAAATTTAAATTCGGAATTTTCGAAATTCAAACATAACTTTCTGCTACATTAATATGAAAAAAATGTGTGCATTCCAAAAAAAAAAAAAAAAAGGCTGCCAATAAAGTTCTTTATTAGAATAGTTGAATAAAAAATTTGGTTAATTAAATTTAAAAACATAAGACAAGGTATAAGTAATTGTGGGAAAAACAAGTCCATTCCTAATGGTTCTTTTCAAAATGATGAAGAGACATTAACCCTAAAATCACATTCATCTCAAGCAATTAACAACTTCGTACGCTCCATGCTAACTGTGATATTGACAAAAACATTGTTTTCTTGGCCCCCCTTCTTCACGAAATAAATGAATGGAAAACTGCCTGAAATTTGGGGAGAAAGTTTGATTCTGACGTTAGGTTTTCGAGATCCAATTTCAGTGAGAGAAAAGTTTCATTGCATCCGCATACCTGATTTGCTCCTTACGTTTCTTCTTCCTTACGATCCCAATTTCTCTCTCATTGGAGTACTCTCAGCAGTGATAACGTACGGCTTTAAAGCTGGCCGGTGGGTAGTCGACGACGAATTTGCGGAATCTGATTGATATTCTATTCGTTTTGATGCGGTAAAATGTTATTGAAATTGTTGATTGATTTCAGTTGGAATTGAATTTGCCAGTTGGAGTTGAATTTGCCCGTTGGAATTGAATTGCATGGATTTGGTCAACAATGCGGGCGTTTAACTGGCGATTCTTTGTGGCAGCATTTAGTTGATTTTCTTAATTCAATTGTCTTCTGCAGGTGGTAGATAGGGAGAGAGTGGGTCGCAGAAATTGCATTTGGTTTTTGCTAGATTTATCTTTATCTCTATGTTAGGGGCATCTGTGAATGCGTATAGTCCTCATCTCCGAAAGTCTGGCAGTCGAACAGTTGTTGGTGAGCTCGGTAGGCCATTTTTCGTCACCTTTTCTTTGTGATTGCAGTGTCTTGGTTTCTCTTTACATGTCATGTTTGCTTAAGATGCTATATTTGGGAAATTGGTTCTAGAGAAGCATGAAATCAGCAAAATGAATGCCAATTTTACGTGTCTAGAGTGAAGTTTAGGGAAATTCACAATTTTTCATATTTTAAGGGCGAAAAAAAGAGTAGTTGCACAAGTTGCAAATGGAGTTAACAAGGGTAACACAGTCACATTGTTATTATGCTGCTGATGAGGTTGTTTCCTCAATTCCACTGCTTTGCCACCCCCAAGGACGTATGGATATGGGTTTCATCTGGTTCCATGTCAGTATGTGACATTCCTTCTGGAGTAAAGCGCAACTCGGCAATTCCTCCCATTGTTGCCCAAGTGCACTTTCGCAAGACCCTTCCGTGTCCTACCAAGTCCATAATGTGCCTGGTAGCACACTAAAGTTGTATTCCTTGGCTGTTAGCTAGAATGAATTTAGTAAGTCCATTATAATAGTTAACCTGCAAATGGGCATGTATCTTGATGGCATAAATAGAAAGTGAGACATTCAAGGGGAATTGAGGGAGTATCCTCTACTGCCCTTTCCTCTTAACCTTTTAAAAAGAAAAAAAAAGAGCACCTAAGATTGGTCGAGATTTGTCTAATGCTACATTTGACGTGTTTGGTTAGGTGAAAGCAACGGTGAAGAGGCTCTTCCACTTTCTCTTGGGACTAATGAAATGAAAGGTGTAACTGCCCCACTAACTAGCACATTTGTGATGCCTTCGCCTACATTCTTGTGGAGATTTAAGGTGATGCCTATTTTTTGGCTAATGTGTTGTCTCTCATGATTTCATGTTTCTCATTTTGGATCACCTAATTTGATGAGTGGACCTATGTCGCAATGCTTACATCCCATTATTGTTTGCCTTAGATTCTCCACTTCTCTCCATCTGTTTGCTCTAATATTTTGTAAATTTATTTACTGAAATGGCCATGAAGTATGAACATCTTCTAATAATCATCTTATTAAGTTGCTCCTTTCCTGTTATGAGCGATTTTTTATGGTAAAGCTTTGTCCTTTATAGATTTTGAACTTTACTTCTTGAGAATTTGATATAGCCAGAGTCATATGTTCAACTTTGTTACAGATTTGTCTCTTTTGGATTTTGTAAATAAACTATTATATAGGACAGCTTAAGGGAATGATGTTTTCTGTGATTGCTCCTTTTGTACATGAATGAAGCCCTCTTGCTGTTCTCAAATGCATGTTGTGATCACTCATCCCAAACAAAAAAGAATGTTGCTTCCTTCCTGTTTGTCTTCTAGATGATCTATTTTAGTGGACTTTTTTTATAAAAGTTGTTTCACAATCGTTAAACATTTTTTTTTGGGGGTTAGACTATGCAGATCATTGTGGCACTAAAACTCACAGTAATTGATTAAGCTACCAAGCATGTGTGTAAAAACGCTAATCTGAAGTTTCTTTTCCTCTTGTTCTCAATGATGTTCTTTTAACCCTAACTTTATAAGTAGGACACCTGCGTTTCCTCTTGTATTCTTTACCGCAGGATTAAGTTCAGTTATGAATTTGTTTACTTTTATGTGTTTTTGGGACTGGGAATGATTTGTTTGATTTTTATGCTTTGTAATTTTTATTAGCCATAGTATTACTATCTCTTTCCTTCCTTCACTCCTTTGATTCTTTTCAAAAAAGATTTTATCTGCCAAATCAAGAAAATTTGCAAAAGTTATTTTCTTTTTTTGGGGGGGGGGGTGTCTCTTGGTCAGCCTTTACTGCAGGAGTAAGGTTACATATAGCTGGATGATCCCCTCTTCCCTTGCTCAAGCAGGATCAACATTCAATGTTGTGTTGTTATTAATGATGGTCTTCAAAAATATTCACCCCTTTTGTCTTTGCTATCTATGCTTTTACTTTCGTCTTCACTTCAGTGACATGATTATATCGGTCTGTTAGGTGCTTCTGTTTCTCATATGGGCCTTCTGCTGTTGCAAGGTCAGTTTTTCCTTATCTGCTTTTATTTTGTGTTTCTTTACAGGAATTCTTATTTTCCCTTGTTTTCTTTTTCTTTTTTTTTGGGGGGGTGGGGGTTCAATTTTTAACCGCATTCATGATATGATGTTGACATTGAATTATTGTTGACAGATTGGATGGGATTCAGTTATGAGAATGAACGCAGATCTGAGGGATCTGTTCTTGTATGAAGCATTTTTATACTATAATCCCCTTCTCCTTGTGGTTAGTATACCCATCACTATGTTATCTTGATGATGTTGCCAGGATAAACCCCAACGGATTTTGACTTGCGTGGCTTGACATTGTCACATTGCAGACTTTGATGGTTTGGCTTTGGGGAATAAATTTATGGGTCTTTTCTCAGTCTAATGTCAACTATGCAAAAATATTTGACCTTGATCAGAATCACCTTACTCATTGGGAAATATGGAAGGTAATGTATTGTATCATTTCTTGCTATTTTTCTTTCCTTTAGATGGTTTATTTCGCACATGTACACAACTTGGGGGGAATCGAGCCTTGATCTTCCTTGTAGAAACCAATCACTTCACCACTAGGCTATACATATATCTGTATATATATGTGTATACACACACACACACACACA
>JACYFF010031959.1:6029319-6051788 GCA_017589665.1 Selenicereus undatus
ATATGTATGTATATGTTTGTGTGTGTGTGTGTGTTGCATACATGTTATACAAACTGCGCTTAGTGCCTACCTGGAAGAGATATTCTGCTTTTGGAATTTAGAGACCTCATTATACCCTGCTTTGAGTTTACTCTTTATTTCAGGTAGGGAAATAATAATTTGGTTAGGCTTTAGTTGAGTAAGGAACATGATCATGTTAACAGTCATGATTGTAGTAATAGTTGTGGAGTCATGGAGTTGACCTCTTGTGGGGGCTACAAAGCAGGCCATGGCTGTCCGGGTGTGAAGCTGTCAATTTTTGAATCCAACTTCACTATTAGGATCTAAGTGGTTTAAACTACCTTGACAAGCTGTTAGGGGAAATAAACTTTTATTATTCTCCTGACTATTTAATGAACGCGGAGAAATTTGAAACATTTCTATGAGCTAAATTTGTGCTTACTAGTGAATATATGTAAATCTTGCTGTTTCACTGCTACAGTAAATCTCTCGTTGTCAATGTAGTTATATAGTGGGGTGAAGGGTGGCAACAGGCATAGTATGATTTTGAAGCCTTGATCATGTAATTGCCTGTTGCATAGCTGTGAGTTCATTTTCCATTTCCAGCACCCAGCAGTTGTGGCATTCCCTAACGATGTTGATGCGGGTCCATTGGCTCGAGCAACCAGCATGCAAGTGCAACAATACCAACAACCACCTCCCTCCTTAGTGGGCTGTTTGCAGGACCCTGGGTATCGGTGTAGTTTGGTTTGACTGGCTCTGCATATGATGCTTGCTGTCATTCTATCCTTTTAGTTGCCTTCATCTATGTAGATTGCTGACATGACATAAGTGCATGATTTAAAGGTTCTCAAAATGTTTTGAAGGAGCTCCTTTGTGCTGTTGACCATGGTCAAACTATTGTAAGCTTAGATGTTATTAGCTTTGGATAGCCATTCAGGTTTTAATCCTAATGTTGGAGCCAAGGTTTCTGAGGTGGTAGACAAATGGATTTGGGCTTTTTATGTGTGTGTAAACTCCCTAGAAAGCAGGACATTATTAAAAATCATCTCTACCAAACTCTGTAAAAAACCACCCTTGAGTCATGATGCTTTGGCTTTATACAAATTCAGAGCTGTTGCATTCCCTTCCTGCTTCACTAAGGAATATATCCCTGTTCTTTATGCAGTCCTTGAGCTGAGAGACAGTAACTGCTACATTTTTCTCGTAGTGTTTCTCTCCTACCATATATAGTTCAATACAGCAATTATTGTGGCAAAAATCAGGTTCCTATGGCTTCTTTTATCCGTTCTTTTCTGTTGAGTTTCCTAGACACTGTTAGGATATCCCTGGCTTCAACTTTGACTTGAAGCCATTGCAAGGTATTTCTTAGGACTCGCCTTGTTATGCTACAGGAGCAGAAATAATAGTTTCTAATTTCTTCATTCTAGCTGCACAGAGTACATCTTGCATCAATCCCTGCCTGGGTCTTCCTTCCAGACCTTTCCTGATTACCAATTTACTATTGTTGGTCGGTTTATATTCTGATTATTTCTGCTTGTTTGTATATCCTCATGTATTTGGTAGTATTGTTACAAAGGATCTATTCGCAATTTGGTCTTTGGTTGCAGTGTGCTACATGGATGACCATTATAGTACCAACGAGCATGACAGCATATATTTATCTATATTCTGATGGAGAAGTATCATTGGCAGCATCACAACCAGTGTAATAGATGTCTCTTTTTATTCTGGCCAATAGATTCCAATATTATTTTAAAAATTCAATATGTTTGATGCTTGTATCTGATTTTATGCTTGGACTCCCCCCTTTTTTGTTTTGCTTTTACCATTTCCAGCCAATGAATTCCTATGTTACTTTAAAGTTGTATATGTTTGATGCTCATATCTGACTGCAGATTTGGAACTTGTTTTTTTATTTTGATTTTATAACTTTCCATCCTGTTTCGAATCTTTTGTTTTCCTCCGCTAACATTCTGCTCATGCATGTCATTGTGCCATATGCTCTTAAACTAATGTTTTGCTCGAGTCATGAAGACAAATTCATTGGCTTACTGGGTTACAGGACAAGCAGTCTCTTTTTAATTCTTTTGGATTTTCCCCTTATTTTATTTTCTTATTTTAATGAGGGATTTTCCCCTCGTCAAATCGCTCATGAAATTAATCATTTACTCTAGGGGTGAATTAAGAAAAAATTTACAAAATTTTGCCTGTGCTGAAATGATTGTACGTGACTCCTTAAATTGTTAATGATAATTTAATTACTGATGAGAAAAGCCTTTGTTTTCGATTAATTGAGGCTCAAGGTGTGTGGTCTACTCATTATGTACCTGTGCTAGATCAAAGTACGCCCCCCCTCCCCCCTGGGAAAATGTACGGCCCACACAAAATATTTTGTAGATAATGTTCTTGATGAACTAAGACCTTTTGTAAAGAATTTAAATCAGAGTTGACTACGTTTGGAAAAGTCTTCTTTTTTCAAAAAGTTATTTTGTTAAGCAAGCTTTGGGGTGATATAACCAGACATCACATTGTGTCCCCTCTTGGTGTCATGAACTTGACTCTCTATCTTTGTAGTTTGTTCTAAACACTGATGTTCCTAAGAATATGACGTGCTGCTTGTTCATCTTGGAATCAAGATAGTAATACAGGTCTAAGAGTGAAACGTTACCTCTTGAGTTATAAGAACCATCTTTTAGTCCTCTTAAATATGGTCAGCGTCCTTACCTCTTAAATATAGCCAATGTCCTTGTTCTGTGTCAATTTTGTATGTTTTGTTTAACTGACATCTGTTTTGTGATTAATGGATTCATTTTGGAGATTGTTGATTGAAGATGCAAGCTAAGCTGGCCAACTATGAATCTGTATATTGCTGGTTGCTTGGAAAATTTTCTCCCTTTGAAGGCAACTGTCTTCATTTTATTCTTAAATGCCGAGTACCACTGCAATGAAGACGTGTCATTCATAATTTTAGATGCTACATATAACCTATTGAGAGAAAATTTGACTTTCAAATTATTTATACAAGTATTACTGATGCTCATCTTCGAGATCATGAAAGTCTTGTTGTGAATTTGATGAAACTGCTTCTTTTTAACAATGGAGGACCAATCTATGTCTTAGCTTAAGTAGAACTTCACCCACTGTCTTGGACAGTGGACCTGCCAATTATTCTCCACTCTCACAAGAAAGAATTATATGGATCAAAAGGGGCGCAAGGAAAACTTTACAAATGAGAAGACTTTATTAAAAGAAAAACTATCAATAAACTAACTGTTAACTCGGTAGAGGAAGAATCAGGATTACCAAATGTTCAATGGTTACCTAGCCCTCCTCAGCACAAAGAGGATACAGGTTAGAGCCCCCTCCCCCTGTCGGAAATGTTGGGATTTCATTCATGTGTATGCATGGTGGCATTAAGTGATAGAATGTTTACATGTTACTTGCATGTTGTATTAACCTATACAGAGAAGGGGGCATGTTGATTTACTGTTTCATCTGTAACTGAAATTTGTGTGTTTATTTCTTTGCAGGTTCTATTGTATATTGCTGCTGTTATGCTTCTAATATTCCCTTTTGATATCTTCTACTTATCTTCACGATATTACTTGTTAAAAACACTTTGGAGGATAGTTCTTCCACTTCAGGCAAGTAAGCTATTCTACCGTGTGTGAAACTGAATTAATATCTGTTGATAATGCTGCGTCCCTATTTTGTTTGTGCACCCATGTACAGCAGGATGGCTTGAGTACTAGAATGCACATGAAATAATGATGCTCTATAGGCATGGTAGCACCGTTTGATGCTTTCTGGTTATGTTACCACAAGGCATGTTCATGTACACCATACACACATACATGGGTTTCTGGTATTTATGAATTGTGACGGTGATTAATTGCCAACAAGAAAAAGGAAAATGACTAGAAAGCCTTGTTACCAAACCTTAGCTTTTCTTGCACCAGGATGCTAGCTGCTGTATTATTTTAGTTGCATTTGTCTATACATATTAGACCATGTAATAATTATCATTATTATTTTCTCTTCATTTTGATGTAGGCAATAACATTTTCTGACTTCTTCTTGGCTGATATTTTGACATCCATGTCCAAGGTATTGTCTTTCACTTATTTTTCCTCAGGAAGTTCATTTGTCAGTTTCTGCTGTCAGGTGCATTTGAATCCCTTATTTATGAAATAGTGCTTTGACCGAATTGCGTGTGTTTCATGTTGTTTGTACGACATTCTCATTTATGGTTTTTCCTTTTTTCTCTGATGACATTCTATTACTGGAATTTGCTTTCTGTGGCACTGTGAGTATTTCATAGCCTGTTGCACTTGTTTTGACTTATATAACTACCCAGGCATTCGACAATCTCTTGTCCATGATTTGCTTGCCCCTTCGCCATCTGAATATGTAATTATGACATCATCTCACAAATGCAATAATCATATGAGAACAACCTAGGAGTTGAATGAAAATCAGCAGCTGTATAGGTCATTGGTTCATTTGTGCGATTTCTCGCTTTAAATACCTTCAAATATATGCCAAATTTGGGTTTAATTTCTGTTGTGTATCATGGCATGTTAATTTCAACAGGTGTTGTCGGACTTGGAACGTTCAGTATGCCGTATGATGCATCGACAGGTCTCTCTCTGTCCCTCACTTGTTCTCTCTGTCTCTGTCTCTCTCTGTCTCTCTGTCTCTGTCTCTGTCTGTCTCTCTCTCACACACACACACAAACACACACACACACACACACACACACATATCAAACAGTTGCAATAAAAGGAAGATATTGAACAAATGGAAAGTCCCCCTAAATGAAATGTGCAGCAAAGGTTTTTGTGTTATTTGCTCTCATGACTTTAACGACCCCTTTTCAGTGATTCACATCTCACGATTCTAAGTTATCATTTGTGATTTTTGAGAACCACAATTTATTTGGCAGAAGAGTGCTTATTATGGATCTCGTGTCTCTCTTTTGATCAAGTACCTCTGGCATTCGAGATTAATTTTCTCATTTTAGTTTCACAAAGGAAAGGTTCGCTTTTTGTCCACATAACTTTGTCCATATGACTTTTCAATAATTGGCATCCTTAACTGTAGATATTCCCATGCCCTTAATGGTATGTGAAGTAAGCAGTACGATAACCCTAGGCTGTCTGAGCGTAGGACCTTAGAAATGTTACTCAAGTGTGTAGTTCCTGCAAATGCAATCACCATGATTTGGCACCTTACTAATATAATGTTTCCACTGTGGAACTTTTGTTTCTGCTGAACTTTCTCTCAAAGCTACAGTTTTCCTTGTTCTTTTTGTTTCATGCTCTCTTTGAATGATTTTCATCTATAGCGATAGTAAAATAGCGATGCTACCCTTATACGTGCAGGTTGCCACAATTGCCTGGTTTGAAGCTGATTCCGTGTGTGGTAGTCATTCTGTCATGATTCCGCTGGTTCTTGTCCTACCTTACCTTTTTCGTCTCTTCCAATGCCTTCGGCAATATAAGGATACTGGAGAGAAGTCAAGCTTGCTGAATGGTGAGGAGACCTTACAGCTAATTATATGTACAATTTTCTTCAACAGGATTTTTTTGGATCCATCACTATGAAGGCCTGTTTCAGTATAGCTGTTATGTTCTCTTTGAGATTTTGCTTAGTAAGGAACAAGTATGACGGAGGTAGGAAAAAGATTTGAGAATGAGAAACTTCCTCTGTTACGGTTCTGAATTCAGCAGTAATAACCTGAAATTCCACTCAGTTGCTGTACCTCTCTCATTGATTTCGCAGTGACATGAGCTTGCTGTGACGTTTAACACTTAGATACCATATGAGCAATGTTCGTTTGCACTAGCGGCTTCTGGAGGAATCAGTGTTCCAATTTTGCTGTGTCTTACTACTACCTTGCAATATTAAGCAAGCATGAGTTCTCTTCTTTTTTCAAATCTAAGCCATCGTAAGGCTTGATATCTCATGCATGTTTCTATTGGCTATGAGTCTGGACTGTAGTTACGCTCTTAGTAGGGTCTATCTTTTGTGGCAGCCTAGTGCAGATGACTAGCTTTAGTGTTGTACAGGACTTCCCTATTTCATTGGAATGTGGCTTTTGAGTTTTGAGCCCTATTGAGCTTAGCAAACCACTAGATATACGATTACAATTGTATTGCTCATCTACTATG
This sequence comes from Selenicereus undatus, assembly GCA_017589665.1. NCBI lineage: Eukaryota > Viridiplantae > Streptophyta > Magnoliopsida > Caryophyllales > Cactaceae > Selenicereus > Selenicereus undatus. Next base: position 6,035,496 of record JACYFF010031959.1, read on the forward strand.
TGTTAATGGGAATATTTTTTAAGTTCTTGTACTTGGGTATATTTCTATGTACTGCTGTGTGAGAACTATGTTGTGTAATCCTGTCTCGTCATACATACAACGTCATGACCATATGTCGTTATGATTGTCGCAGCTTTAAAGTATTCAACTGCAGTGCCAGTTATTTTTCTGTCGGCTCTCAAATATCACGTATTCCCTGATAAGTGGACGGACATCTATCGACCTTTATGGCTGATGTCAAGTGTTTTGAACTCTATGTATTCATTTTACTGGGATGTCACTCGAGACTGGGACATGAGGTACATTATAGCAATCATCTCATTTGAGTGCACACTGAGTTCTAACTTATCCCCTTTTCATGTAGCTTGGAGCTCACTTTGGTCACTCCTTTTCAGATATCTGAAATCTTTCGACAAGATGAAAACTACGCCCCTTGCTATAGATTGGATACCAAATTCTCATACTATCGTCTTTTCTTGCTGCAGTTGTTTCACCAGGATCTTCAAATTTGGGAAACCTAATATATTTTCATATCTTTTTCATGGACGAAAATGGGTAAATCTCTCATCCCCCGCTCCCTGTCTCTGAATTTCCAAATGAGGTTGAGTACTTGAGTTTGCCTTAGGTGGGGATCAACATTCCCCTGCCACTGGTCAATCAACTGATCTAATTGAATTTCAATGAAAACTTTAGGTCTACTGCTGGGTGATTGGGAGCAACCTAATCCTGCGATGCACATGGACATATAAGCTATCTGCGCATCTCCGACATAATTACCTGACTGTGTTCACCATAACTGCGCTGGAGATTTTCCGGCGCTTTCAATGGATTTTTTTTCGGGTGGAAAATGAATGGAACAAGATGAGCGCCAAATCATATGTTCAGATGGCAGAGGATGAGAGCCCTAGCGATGAAGCTAAACTACTGAATTCTGGGGACCATAGTGTGTAAGTGCTCTCTGATAGTATACACTCATCATTAGTCATCATATTTTGCAGTTCGAATGATGTAAATCCCCCATTTTGCATAGAGGCATATATTCATTCTTTAGAGACAATTCTGAGCATATGAGAGTGCCCGGATTTTCTCAAATTCGTCTTCCGGTTGTGCGTTACCTTGTGGATGTTGGATTGCACTACAGATTTGATGTGCAAAAAATGTAATTCACTCAGTTCCTTCTCTTTTTTTTTTTTGTTATACAATTTATACAAAGGATGCCAATAGTTCCACCTTTGGGGCTATTGCACTGTGCACGAGAACAATCTGGCTTTTAGAGCATCTCTAGTAATGAGTTATGTTTTTTGGCTTACCAGTGAAGACCTATCTTTGCTACATCAGCTTGTGAGTCAAGGTTTTGGCTCACAAGCCTCCATCTCTTCAATGTAAGGTTCATTACTTTGACTCACTGAATAAAATAATACTTATGGAGTTATGGACCACGCACCTAACCCTATTTAATTAGCTTAGTTTTTATGTTATGGTTTTTTATTTGGCTTTATTAATTTTGTAAAAAATAATTTACTCATGATAATTTGATAACACAACTAATTAAAGTCTCATAATGTTTTTTAAAAAAAACACAAGAGTTTGAATTTGCAAAAAATTCACTCATGCTTGAACATGAAAATTACATGAGTTTGATAATAAATTAAAAAAATATACATTGATTAACATTTGACAAAAAAATAAACAATAGTTCAACAATACAAGAGATTGAATTTTAAAAAAAAATCAAGTCATATTAATATTAGTCATATTTAAATTAGAAGAGTTTTCTTTTATTTTTTTTCAAGTTATAAAATATTTAAAAAAATTTAATTGACATTCCAAAACTTAATAAACTAAACTAAAATATTAGATATGTAAATACAAAAATGAAAATTACAAATTCGACATATAGATACAAAAATTAAAATTACAAAATAAAGTATTTACATTTTTAATTTTGCAATAACATAAAGTATTTACATTTTAATTAAAATTACAAAAATTAAACTGTAACCTCTCCCAACGTCCCTCACTCCTTCCCCACATTTTTTCTTTGTTCTAAAAACATGCACAAATCAAAATAAAAAAGTGGGTCAACGGGTCAAAACGATTTTGTTTTGAGCCACAACTAGAGCCAAAAAAAAAGAAAAGAAATAGGCCCCTCGCCGAACCTCGAGTCACGCACCGTCTGCTGGAGCATGTTCCTCGGCTAGCGTGCTTGCCAACTCAGCCCTTTGGCTCGCGAGCCACACCATTGGATGTGCTTTTAAGAGTAAACCCAGTGATGAGCTAATTTTTTGGCTCATGGGTTGGGACCTACTGCTGTCACATCAACCTTCTCTTCAATTTTTTACATCACAATCCTCACTCTCTCCAGTAGAAGGCTCACAACTTTGCCTCACCAAATAAAATAATACCTATGGACCCACTCCACAATATACAACTTTATTTTTCAAATTAAAAAAAAAAGAAAAAGTAATAAAAAAATATTTTAACAAAGAAAGAAAAACTCACGAGCTTTCTCCCTGGGCTGAGGCTCCCCGCGAATTGCGCGTCACCAGGCAACCCCGCAAATTGCCTAGGCTTCTCTCTCCTCGCTCGCCTCTCTCTCTTTTGAGGCAAGCCAACTTTTGGCTTTGCTCTAAAATTGGCACCAAACGATCCAACCTTCTACGTTATTCATTTTTAACATTCCATGTCTAGTCAATGACTTTTTGACATGTTAATTAGACGACGCGTTAAATTATTTCTCGTGTTGATTGTATATATTTATTCATTTTGTTTAATGTCATCGTAGGTGTGATAAGTAAGCTATCACATCATTATTTTCTAAATTGAGTTATCTATTTTGTTTGTAATACAGTTAGATGACCAAAATACATAATACAATCGGCATTCATAGATTAATTCAATTTGAACTCAAAATTTGAATGAACTCTTATTGAATTAAATCTGATGTAAATTGTTCCTCAAAGTTGCTTCTATTTGCATAATTAATAGTTGGACCAGAAGTTAATGATCTCAAATCCTATCAATTTAAACACAATCAATTTATGCCTAAAAAAAAGCCCAACTGAAATTAAAATAACCCACCTTAAATGATCCGTGTGTGAGGTGTAAAGAAAAGATAATGTTCTAATAATGCTTCGAATTAAATAAAAAAAGATCCGAATTATCCCATTGCACTATCTAGTCATTTCGTGAAGTTTAGTTCACATTGACTCTCCCTCGCACGGGCCATGACGACTTCATTTGAATTTCATTTCATTTCAATTAATTTCTTGCGAATTTCAATGCCATTTCCGCTCTTAAACGCTCCCCCCCCCCCCCCTCAAACTTCAAAGATTTTTGGGACATAAATCAATACGGACTAAATTTGTCTCAAATTTCTGCTCTCGCTTCATTTCTTTCATTCCATTTCATTTCAATTTCAAGCAAACAGGTGTAGTGACTCTATCCTTCTCTCTCTCTCTCGTTGATTTTCTCTCTCGTTACCATCGATTGATTGGAGGAGCTGAGCAGCTAGCTGATCACGCATCAAGTTCATCTTTCAATGGCTATTGGGGCTTCTTGCTTCCGATCTATCCAACCTTTTTAATCTCTGCCTCTGCTCATTTCGTCCTTCAACCCAAGCTTTCACACCCACCTTTCACAACTCCTGTTTTTGCTGGATCGGTTCTTCATAGGTAAGTTATTCGACCATTCTTGCCCGCTTTACCCCCTTTTTGCATCGATTCTTCGATGGGTTTTTGAAGATTTGCTTGTTTTGTTTTTTGTCTAAACTTAATATGAAGGTGTATAAAGTTGGGTTCTTTAGGTTTATGCTGCCATTGATTGGTGCAGTTTTGGTTAAGTAAGCTAGGGTTTGGCTTGATCTCTGATTAATTTGGATGAATGGGTGTGTATCTGTTTGATTGTTTGCTTTTTTTTTTTTTCAGTTGGTTGCTGCGAAACCACTTTTCTGAAAGAGGGGGGAAAGGGGAATTATACTAAGCAAAGTCTGAGCTTAAATGCTATCTTGGGGAATCAGGGTTCAAGGTTGCAATTTTGACTGCTAAGTTTGATTTCGTGCTAAAGGGTTAGAGAGGAGGAGGCTTTTGATTTTTTTTCTTAAACGATTTAAAGTGTGTGATAGCTATTTGTGGCGCAAAGCTTTACAATATCATGTTATGTTGTTATCATAGAGTATCAATGTGGCTATACTAGTAATATTCTACTCTATTTTGCACAGTAGATCATGACTTGTTAAAGAATAATGAGCGGTAGTAGGATTAAGGAATCTCGTAGTTTGTTGGATTTTTGCTCTTTATTTGGCGCTGTACTTTGCCTGTGTGATGTGAACTTAGTGGTTTGTGGAATATGTTGTTATGGGCATCCAGTTTGCCGTTTAGGCATCTTATCCGATCGAATATTGTTATCTTGTTTTTGCAGCTCTATCTTATTGAAGTATGTGTGGTGCTCCTGAACGATCAAATACAGCATCCGATTCTACACAATCCCCTGTTGAAAGCAATTCTAGCACCACCATGAAGGAGGCAGGTCACCTTCCTATTGAGACTAGTTTGCTTGAGCTTGCTGCCAACAATGATCTTGAGGGATTTAGGAATGCCTTGGACCTTGATGCTTCAGCTGTGTTTGAGGCTGGTATGTGGTATGGCCGGCAAAAGGGCTCAAGACAAATGGTTCTTGAGCAGCGGACTCCCTTGATGATTGCCGCCACTTATGGCAGCTTGGATGTTCTGAAGCTGATACTTGCCCAGCCTGGGGTTGATGTCAACTTTTCTGGTGTTCCAGACAAGAGCACAGCCCTTCATTGTGCAGCTTCTGGAGGATCTATCAATGCTGATGAAGCTGTTAAGCTTCTCTTGGAAGCAGGTGCTGACCCAAATGCTATGGATGTGAATGGTCTTCGCCCATTTGATGTGATTGTCATCCCTCCCAAGCTCCCAAGCAAGAGGGCTTTGCTAGAATACCTCCTTGCGAACAATTCCTCTGAGAGCTCCATTTTTGGGCCTAAGCTGACTGTATCAGTTTTGAGTTCAGGCTCCAGCTCCCCTCCTCTTTCTTCATCACCTGACAACGGCTTTCCGTCATCTCCATCAGACTCGGCTTCATCACTGAAGACAACAAGTTCCAATGGCCTCCCAGCTAACCAGGCCTCAGAAAAGAAGGAATATCCCGTAGACCCTTCTCTCCCAGACATAAACAACAGCATCTATGCAACTGATGAGTTCCGTATGTTCTCGTTCAAGATCCGGCCTTGTTCTCGTGCATACTCTCATGATTGGACTGAGTGCCCTTTTGTTCATCCAGGAGAAAATGCACGCCGAAGAGACCCAAGGAAGTACCATTACAGCTGTGTCCCTTGCCCTGATTTTCGGAAGGGTGCTTGTAGAAGAGGAGATATGTGTGAGTATGCTCATGGTGTGTTTGAGTGTTGGCTCCATCCTGCTCAGTACAGAACTAGACTTTGTAAGGATGGGGTTAGCTGCAATAGAAGGGTCTGCTTTTTTGCCCATATCCCTGAAGAGCTTAGGCCATTGTACATGTCTACTGGCTCAGCTGTGCCTTCACCACGTGCTTCAGCTGCTGTCATGGACATGGCAGCGGCCGTGAATCTTTTCCCAGGCTCACCTTCATCAATCACAGCCGTGCTACCTTCACCATTTTCTCCACAGTGCATGTCTCCTCCTGCACATGGCCTGCCTTCCCCAAATGCTTCTTGGTCCCAGCAAAATGTTCCTGCCCTTCACCTTCCCGGAAGCAACCTTCAATCAAGTCGTTTGAGATCTTCTCTTAGCGCGAGAGACATTCCACCTGAGGAGTTAAATGTGCTGTCTGATTTTGACGTCCAGCAGCATATGCTAGATGACCTCGCCAATTTTTCACAGCCATGGTCCAATCCACCCTCCTTGATCTGCTCTGCTCGGTCAAGAACCCTGACTCCTTCTAACCTGGAGGAGCTATTTTACTCAGAGATTGCTTCGTCTCCTCGTTATTCTGATCAAGCTGCTGCCATGTTCTCCCCAACCCACAAATCTGCACTTCTTAATCAGTTCCAACAGCAGCAAAGCTTGCTATCACCTATTAATACTTCTAATGTCTACTCACCGAAGAGTGTTGAGCATCCTCTATTGCACGCTTCCTTGGGTGTTTCCTCTCCTGGGAGGATGTCACCGAGAAGTGTTGAGCCTATCTCACCAATGAGTGCTCGCCTCTCTCCGTTTGCCCTTCGTGAGAAGCAGCAACTGCGTAGCCTTAGTTCAAGGAGCCTTGGAACCAAACACCCATCCTCAATTGTTGGCTCCCCTGTCAATTCATGGACAAATTGGGGATCACCGGATGCAAAAGTTGATTGGTCAGTCAATGGAGGAGAAGTGGGTCGACTTAGAACAACATCTTCATTCGAGCTTGGGAACAATGGGGAAGAACCAGATCTCTCTTGGGTCCAGTCTCTGGTGAAGGAGTCGCCTCCTGAGATGAAAGAGAAGCCCCTAGTCCCTGATTCTGGTGCCAGTGAGGGATTGGCCACCAAAGCTTCGATGGATTCGGTGGATCACTCCGTCATCAGTGCATGGCTTGAGCAAATGCAGCTTGATCAACCCATCCCCCAGTAAGACGACATTCTTTCTTCGCTCAAGTCACTTTTGATCGAGGTAGAAAGAATTAGAGTAGTATATAAATTTTTGGAGGAATTTTCGCCCTTCAGTGCAGGAGGTAAAATTCAATTTCAGTTGACAGTCTTACTTACAGTATAAAAAGAGGATTGGAGACTTTAGGAAAAAGGAAGGTTGCCCAGTTGAAAGTATATTGTTTTCCTTTGATTTCAGTATTTGTATTATTGTATTAGCCCAAGAAGATGCAGAAGCCCCATTTGAAGTTTAGGACTAATTTCCCATTTATTTTTTCCCAAGAATGGGAGAAATCCTTGGTTTTTTTTTTCTATGCTTTGTGGGTTGATTTTAATTTTGAACTAGGAAGGGGGGAAGGTGGGAGAAATGTTATTTTGGTTCCCCTTTCTTTTAAATAATAATATTTAGTATATTTTATGTATGTCAAAATCTGGTCCTTGTTTGTGTTGTTTGAGATATTCTTGTAATTCGGAATTATGATAATGTACAACTATTGATCAATATATTTAATTGCCTTTTGCTTTCTACTTTGGGGCCTTCAATTTTTTATTTTTTTTTATCATAATATTTCATAGTTGTTTTTGTTCTTCCATTGTACATTTATCCTCAGGCAATCTGCTGTTGCTTAGCTGGGATTGCTGTTGCTTAGCTGGGATTTGATCCTCGTAAGATTTTATGCTTTTAATTCCATACCCCACTTTGTTTTCACTTTTCAGACCAGCCGAAATTATCTCACCTAGGATTTTTAAATCATCACACTGCTTTTCCGAAGATGTGTGGAGTGGGTTGTGCTTATGCTTGACTATATGTGTATATTATACTTTTGGGTGCTCATATTTGCAATAGTCATATTAGTAAATATATATTAAAAAATTAATATATAATAGTTGCACGTATAAAAATATATACACATAAGCAATGAGATTATGTGCTTTTAGGAGCACATAAGAAATTGCCTATGCTTTATACCAAGAGAAACTGAGGATAATTATTGTCCATTTGATATGTATATATTCTTTGAATTTTGATCATATAATATGAACCAATCATATATTAAACATTTAGCAGATTTTTAGGCAACATGTTTTGAGGGAGGAAGCAGATTGGTCTTTGATAATCGATAAATATATGATATTTGATTGAATTTTGAAGGTGAATTATCCAACACTTTCCCCTGTACTTACTTGATCATAGGATTAAAAAAAAATCATGAAACTTGAGAGATTAGATGGCAAATTTGGAATTATTATTGTCTAAAAACTCATAGAACAATAGCATCATCATCGATGTTATAGGACGAATTCGAGCAATTGCGCCATTCATCGAACATGGCTATTTTTTTTTATTTTTTTTTTGGGCATCACATCTACGAAAAAGAACGGTCCTCTGAGCTTGTGATAATTAATATTTCAGAAATTTCAAATTAAATACTTTGATGATGGGGACTTGTCCAATGACGTCCATAGTAGTTTGATTGTCTGTACGACTTTCTGGGTTCGTCGCTTTGCCTTGGTCGCCTGTGATGTGGAAAATCATAACCATCATTTTAAGGAAAATGTCATTTTCCAAACCTGTATTTATTTAAAAATTTATTCAATTTTGGACTGATTATCTGTCTTTATGAATAAATTTATACAAACATAATGTGTGGACTATGTGAACTCTATCACATATCAATGATATCATACTTCATGCGTATTAGATAATATAAATTTATGATCAATAGTCAATATTATGTAATTGGAAAATTCTCCCAAAAAAATTGGTGGTCTAATATTTGAATAATTTCTCAATTAAGGTTTTAACAACCATTTCTTTTGGAGAATAACGTGGGAGTTTGTAAGCTTATAGATTAAATGGTATCATGGTAAATTATTGTAAAATGTTTGACATAATATGTAAAAAGTTAGGGTAGATGCACCACTGATTATGATACGGTCACCTAAAACAAAATATTAGTTTGTGATACACTATAGTATTCCAAGCCAGACTAGATTTCTACTCGTTTGCATTAAAGAGGTACATAATTAGGTTATGCTAAGATATATATAGATCATCAATGTAATACCGTTTAGTTTTTAAGACAGATCGTTAAATCCCTTTATAATAGATAATTAAAATAATATATTATCTAAGATAATTTTTACACACTATATATATGTAAAGTGAACGAATTTATTAATAAGCTTTGTGATGTATATGTTGATGTTGTATATGAATGGAGTGATCTTGTTTTTATTCATATAATCTCATAGTTTCAAGATTCACAAATTCATTTGATATTTAAAATTTTCTTACAACACTAAGTAGGAAGATCCACCCAATTGTAAATCTACTAAACTTTAACATCAAATTTGAACATAAATGGAAGAAGGAATTGGACTATATAAATGTGGAAAGATAGGGTGGGTGGGTGGGTGGGTGGGTCATGTTACCTTAATGATAAGGCAATGACATGCTGTGTATAATTGAAGAATGTTATGAACAAATAATGGGGGGTTGTTGGTTGAAGACTAATTAATCACAGTGACTGCATCATCTCATCTGTAATTGGTTCTCTTGAATTCTCCTCACAGCTGCTTCCCTTTTTGACAGTCTGGTTTGTGAAATAGATAGACTTCAGTCTTTACGTATAGTAATACTCTTTTCACTGTTTTTTGCAATGTATGTATATTAGAGATGCATTTTGTTCTATTCTAAATGTTCTCCATAAAAGCATTGACAAACAGTAGTTTGGATAACAAAGATGCTTCACATTGAGATATCAGGGTAATGAATTTCTTTTTAACATAGTTGCATTAGGGTTATTAGTTAACATATATTTTTTTCTGATCAATAATTGAGTAGAACCTAGTAAAATAAAGGTGTCAAAGACACGGTACACCACAATTGCTATAGTCATATCTAACTATACGACTCCTACAAATCACAAGCCAAAAACCATAAGAGAGTCTGCTAACTACTATCAAAGCAATTAAAGAAAAAACTTGCATAATATAATCAGAGGAGTTAGCACAACATCACAAAAGTAACCAAGACCGCATAAAAAGAGACTAATCCACTGGGATAGAGAGAATTACAAATCATGAGATTCAATCCCATGACCTCTAGTTTGGAAGACCACCTCAATGCCACTTAAGCTAAGAGCTGTTGACTCTTTGTAATGTTATATTGTACTATTCTTTGTGTATCACCCCCCCCCCCCTCCCCCAAAAAAGTTTATTTGGTGTCATAATTGTTCATTTGGTTTCTTCTTAAATCTTGGCTGTCAATATAGAGAGCACGGAGCAAAGAAAATCCAGAGCACGGAGCAAAGAATATCCGGAGCCCATATTTCAAAATTTTTTTCAGTATCCATGGGCTTTCAATAATGGGCCAGCTCGAGGCCTTTTTAACAATGTGAACAAAGTTGTAAATTTACAGCCCAATACAAACAAGCCTTGTCCACGGCAGATACAACATACAAGGATGTAGTGGGCAGACAAAACGCTCGCTTATGGAAGGGATAATAATCTGAACTCAAAAAATCAGATTAAAATATGTTTAATTTTAAATATTTGAAAATGGCTATTAACATGGACATAGAATTTAAAATTGAAGCCTATACCTGTACTTAGTACACCACTAGACAAGATATCTTAGTCGCATATGGTCTATTATCTCTTCTCTATTTGTTTTTAATTCCTCACTATTTTGTATTTGTTAGATTTCTATTGGTGTAATATTTTATTTTTAGATTATATTTGAACATCAATTTACATTTATTGGAAATGCAAAAATTAAATGGACGGGTTCTTAATCTAGTGGCTAAAACTTAGGCTATGAGTTTCATTAGGTTCTAAGGTTGAGTTCTCCTTCGCTTTCTGTATAATTATATTGTATTGTTTTAGTGACTAAAAACCCGAAAATAGAGCTGTGGAGATTTAATTTTCTGACTATTGTTTTAATTTTTCCGAGCCAACTTGGAACATGTTCCTTTTGGATGTTGATTGTGAAATGTGAATGGAATAATGTGTACTATTTTGCAGTTTTTATATGTATGCATATAAAATCCATAGTTTCAGAAAACTTAGGCTAATTTTCAAAATCCAATGGATATAAATTTAAGTACAGATATTATTTCACAAATAGATATGGGCGTATGTACGCTCAACTTGTCCCATCCTATTTCTAATAAATCATCTCTTTAGGGTCGGTTCTTTTCGTTGGTAAATAAGGGTTGGTAAATTGATGAAGTTGATAAAGATTTGTAGAAGTGGGTAAAAGTTGATAGAAATTAATTTTTTCTCTTTTTTTGGAATGATTAGTGGGAGTTGGTTAAGGTTGAGAAGATTGAAAGAAACTGGTAAAAGTTGGATGATGTTGGTAAGAAATATAAATGAGTGGAGCTTGCTTTGTAAATTTTTTTGAAGGAGATTGGTAAGAGTTGGTAGAAGTTGGTTAGAGTTGAAAAAAGATTGGTTGACAAAATTTGATAGAAGTTGAAAAAAGAGTTGGAAATGATTAGAATTTTTTTTACAAGAGTTGATAGAAGTTGATAAAAGTTAATTTACCAACGAAAAAAACTTAGACAGATTTTACCTAGATACCAACGTGCTCTAAATTTATTTTTAAAGTAGAAATCTAAAACTTTTTCTAAGGAGAAATATATAGAACATTTTTCATGAAAATAATTAGATATTATTTATGCAGTGTAGATACTCTTTTTTTGTTGAGTATATATGTTGATTCTTTTTCTAAGCTAGCGTGTACGTGTGATTCTGTACTATTGATTGTAAAATTAAGGACATGTTCTTTTTATTAATAAATTCTAATTTACCAACTTCGATCAATTTCAACCCATTTTAATAAAAAAATTTCATCTTCAACCCACTTCAACAAAAAAATACCTATTTCAACCCATCATATAAAAAAAAGATACCAACTTCTTCTAACTTTAACCTACTTCACCTAATCTCAACCATCTTTATTCATTTTCTAACCCATATTTTTTAACAAAACGAACGGACCCTAAATTTAAGTAACTTTTGATGTTGATGTCATTTCTAATGCGCAAAGAATGAGGACCCCTACACAACATGGAGATGGAGATCGAATTAACACCTCTCTGGAAAAGATGGCCTTTACTCCATCATCTGCGACCACACATACCCTAAAATCATGTCAATTATGACACTCAAAAAATGAGGGTAACTTTACTTCTTTGACTTTCGATTCAAGAGTCCTTATCCAAATCTAAGTCAAATCACACTATTGAAGAGCACTTGGCTGGATGGTCAAGTTTTGACTTTTTCACGCTCTCCACTTGAATTCAACTTGGCGAAAACATATATGTTGTGCTTTGTGTGTGACTGTACGATTGAGCTTAATTGGTTCTTGGTAAGTTCATGTAGATTATTATATCTAAGTCAAATAGCATTTTTACGCTCGTTGTTTAGCCTATTATGCAAACTTTACTAGATTTGAAGTTCACCTATTCACTCTAACTCCAAGCGCCCGAAGCGCAAGCAAAAGGAATACGCATTAAATTAGTATGGTCACTCAGTAAATTCATATAAATTATTCACAATCTAAATTAAATTAAACCTTGATCAATTTAAAGATCATTTATCTGAAATCATCGACTAAATTTGAAATATAACAACTTAATTGTGACTTGAACTCAAAATGAACTAATTATCCTATTTTTACATAATCAATCGTATGAATCATGTGGAAGAAAATATCAAACTTAAACTCAATTCAATTTCATCCCTTAATATTCTATGAATCCAATTAATATTATTTAGATTAATTAAGTCAATTTATGATAGGCTCTATGAGTATCGTAATAGAAGTTTTTTCATTTCATTTCTAGATGTGAGAAAAATTTTAAAGTAATATTAAAATTCATACTAAGCTTTTCACAATTTTAAAAAAATTTAGTGCTCTTCATTAAAGTTTAAGGTCAATCCCTCATCGTAGACTTTCTCCTTATAACTTCAAACTTCTGTTTATTTATTTTAAAGGTTTCTTCAAATTATAAATTTGAACACTTCTATAATCTACGGATTTTGTGGCTAATAATTTATAACTTTCATAGATACTCTACGATTCTCAAACTCTCTTTAAAATTGTCAAAGAAAATGTCAAATAGATTCAAACAACTAGGGGTGTAAATGAGCTGACCGGGCTCAGGCTTGGCTCGGTAAGTTAAAAGCTTGGCTTGAAGCTCGCCGAGCCTGAGAGTCTCAGCTCGGGCTCAGGTTCGGATGCATCTTGGAGCTCAGCTCAGGCTCGACTCAGTATTCTTTTTTTCATTTATTTTTGGTTAAAAAGTTTCCACATTTAAGTCTAAAGTTAAAGCTAAATTCTAGATTTTTACATTGGGCTCAAGAAATAAGGATTGGAATAAAATTTTGTTGATTCTAAAGGTTATTTCGTACTTTCAATACAAGCGCATAATAAAAAATGAACTAGTTAAGCTAAACATACCGAGCCAAATCGAGTCGAGCTGAGCAGAGCATTGTTGGACTCGGGCCTGGGTCGGTTTGCTTTGGAGCTGGCATGGCACAGGCTCAGCTCGAGCTCGGTTTGAGTGAGCTGAACCCAAAGGCTCAACAAAACGGCTAGGTTTCGTTACAACCCTATCTATTCCACATTAGAAGCATTTTAGGGAGAACAACTTTGAAAGTTGAAATGGATGTACCACCAACTTTTAGATTTAAAAAGACTAAGGTTGCTCATATGATTTGACATGACTAGATCAATACAAATATATGATGATTCCACTAATAATGATTCATTGAACATTACCATGAAATCTAAAAATTAACACCATGAAGCTCATAATATATACTAAATTAAGGGAATCAAATATGATATAAAACGAATCTCCCCATGGCGCCGACTCTTATACCAAACCAATATGAGTATTATTTCTTTTTTTTTATTTTTTGATAATCGAAAAATTAAATTATTTAGTCTACCAAAACTACAGAATTGGCGCAAAACATGAAATAAAAGAGATTGGGATCTTCACGTCTAAAATGACAGGAAAAAAAGACAACAAACAAAATTAAGGCTTCACATACCAATTCCCCATTGCACATTTTTCTGGCTACGGATGTCCATGAACATCCGAATCATGCACATAAATCTGTCAATGATCGAGTAGTAAACAAATTAAAAAAGCACATCCTTATTAATCTCTCTCTAGACACACAACTAATTTCCACTGCTCTTGTCTTCCAAAATTTACCTATGTTAGAATCAGTAACGATGTGAACAACACCTAGATCAACAACAACATACGTAAAATATAAATCATAATATAGTTTCAAGACTGCATATATACTTTGTAAGGTAGTCACAAAGACGTACACAAACCTCGCCTCCTTTTATTTATTTATTTATTTATTTTTTTAAAAAAATTTTCAAACCCCATTCTCTCCAGTCCCCATGCCCTAAAATATTTCAACACATAAATGTTGCACCTAAAATAATTGAAGAAGCTTCTAACTCTTTATTTGTGTACGTGTACGCGTGCATAAAAATCTACTTAGTCAAGGTTCAAACTCAAATTTTTGTAACTCACATCCTATAATTATTGTCTCAATAGCCCCCCTCAAACAACCACGACCAATACTTTTTTGCTCGTTAACTTTTGCATAATTCATTCATTTTTCTCCAATACATATATGCTAATTGGCTTGTGCCCATTAAACGACAAACAGATTGCGAGCTTGAATATGGAATAGTCTAGGCGATGTGTATGTACGTAGTGTACGGGCTCATCTCTAGCTAGCTTCTTCGTTTTCAATGTTCATCATAATGATGAACCATTGCCCTATATAACAGGGAAAGTTAGCTGATTCAAACTTCTCAAAGCCTATATTTGATCTCCTTGTTGAGCTTGTTTCTTGTGATGCCACTTTATTTCAAAGATTTATATGATCAAGAAAAATGTATATACAAGCCGATCTCAACAATTGCGTAGTTTAATAAGAAACAAGATTGAGAAAAAATGCAGTAAAGTTTATTTGTCAGACGTTAGTATCATGTGATTTATGTACATTTTTCTTTGTGTTGGGAATCAATAGCTATGGAATCGGAAGGATAAGAAAGGAATTAATGGGAAACAACCGGAAGAAATAGTATGAAATGGGAGGAGAAAGGAAAAGAAAGGAATGAGAATAGTTGAAAATTTCTTTTTCAATAGAGTGAAAAGGACGAGAATGAATAGCAAGAAACGGAAAGGGATGAGAAGTACTGACCAAAAAAAAAATACAATTTCAGTTGAAGAATTGAGAAAAAATATGTTGAAATGAGATGGAACGAAGACCTTCAATTTACTCACAAAATTAACAAATCCTCAACGTCAATCTTCTAATGAGAGACCTAGCACCTCCCTCTTCCCCCAAAAGAAAAATTCATATTAAAAAAGTCAACATTTAATACTGTTTAACCTAAGCACAAATTAGGTATGTTTTGATTAGCTTTTGGTATATATCGAGTCTTAGATAATTATATGTGAATTGTCATATCAGACGATCCACTAATATAATAAACCTATTTTTATGGAATAACAAAAAAATAACAGCCTGATACAACAAGCATTTCACATTCACACAGAATTCGGGATATGATCTCATCCCTATGAGAGAATTGTAGACAGCCTATGGGATAACAAAAGGTATTTTTTATCTATTTTAGATTCTGAAAATGACACTAAAATTGTTGTGGGCATAATAATCATGATTGACATTTTAATTGTGTGACTAGACATATATATATCCGTTGCAGTTCTGACTTAGCTTTAATAATGGTAATGAATGAATAGACCACTAGAAATGTCTTTTAAAATGGCCCATCCCATTGTCATTACTCATTATTACAAGCCTCTTATTTTAATTAAAAATTTCATCTACCGCAGTTTCATTTTCCCAATAAGAACGGTTGACGAATGAGGAGCGCCTGGACAGCGGACACGTATCGAGAGGAGAGAGGAGGGTTTGAAAGGATGCAGGCTACAAAAAAAATATTCCAAGAAGAATCATTCGTCAAAGTCATACAAAGAGTAAAAATAATTTTGATGGGGTCATGCTGCATGGTAATAATATTATAATTTCTTGACCTGGGTAGGTCATGATGTAGTCACCACAGTCTAGTAAAAAAGTAATCCACGTCTTTGATAAGCATTTTACAACGTATAAATAAATATTTATTCATACTATTTAATAAATAATTATTAACTGTTAACTGTTTATATTAGATATTTATATTAGTTATTTGAATTAACTCTTTTTAAATAACAATGTTTGATAATAATTAGTTGTTTTAAAAAAATATATTCATAAATTTTTATTTATGCTTTTATTTATGAATTAGCTTTTAATGAGATGTGTATAATTTTTTCAAAGTTATAGACAATTGTGTCATTTTCATAAAAAATTTTTCTCAAAAGGCTAATGGGAATAGCTTTTTTAAAAAGAGCTTTTTGGGGGCAAAATAGCTATTGTAAACATTTATTTACCAAACATTCTTTAGCTGTTTGACTTCGTAAAATCCTTCAAAACAACTATTTTTTTTCAAAAAGTAATTGTCAAACACCCCCATTTACTCCTTATTGTTATAAGCATTTTATTCAAATACTATCACAATATTTATTTTAGTGATGAAAATGATTTCATAT